>JARKIC010000023.1:600000-766951 GCA_029378375.1 Mycena olivaceomarginata | reverse complement strand
TCAAAATGTAAATCACTAATTGTGCTCTGGAAAGCGCAACAACGCCTCCGAGTGCGATGAATGTTCGCAGTGAGCAGGGCTATCCATGTCTGCTTAGAGACGGCCCTGGGACTTCATTGGAATCGAAATGGTTTGCAGGATGTCAAGTCACGTGGTTCAAAATGTGGACCACTGAAAAGGCAAATGTCACGGTTGAGGTCTAAGAATTCAATATCTCGAGAAGGAGGACGAAATCTGGAAATTTGTGCTGGTGGCATCTTCTAAATGCCCTCCGCTATAAACTAGAAAGCACAACAGTTAGATTGTTTTATGCATATCTGGACCAACTCTCACTCAAATGGTAGGGTTCCAAGTGCCAAATTCCTCTTCTCTCTTTGTAATTGAATGCCCAACTTACCCCTTGGGTCAAGGACATGTTGTCGGCTCAAACCGGGCCGATCTTTTCTGCAAGCCAAATTTGCACAAGTAACGTAGAAGCGCAACACTTTGTTGCCATCCTTTTCACACCAGAATGCATTATTGCGGACTGGCCATTTACATAGCGGCATTCGGAGACCTCGAAAACTAAGGGATCACAAGGGATCACAAGCATTCACGGACGTTCACAATGAATTATAGCCACTTCATTGTGAACTCTCACAATGAATGGTCACGCAGATTCATTATGAATCCCGAGCAATCACAGCGGTTCAGGACAATTTGGGGGTAGAGACCTATTTCCTTCTTTTTCTAAATTCATACGCAATCACAAGCAATCCGCCGAATGGGTCGTCATTTTCGCACGTAGTCACTGTCGGTCTTCATATACCCAACAGTCTCCTTACTTCCGAGCTTTGCTGCACCTGCCTTCTCTCCTTCCGCTTGCAGTCCCAACAATGGGGACGCTGAACGACTGAATAACCTCCGCTTTGCGTACGGGCCGTACGGTACGCAACACTTTTCACGACGAGGTCTGCTCTGCACTGCGTCGAATGATCGGCAACCCTCCTCAATTAAACGCTGTTCGAGATCGCGGATTAGCGCTTGCTGCGGCGGCAGAGCAGGTGTGTTGTGTTTGTTGACCAGGTCCCACTAGGTTTACTCATTGTGTTGTAGCACAGAGCGCTTTTCGCTCCAGACGAATATGCTACCCTCCAGACATCTGTTTCCGCAATGGTCTCGGATCTTGACCTTGCTTGCCACAAGTCTATGGATCCTCCTGATGCTGCACCACTAGTTGTCGCTCGGCGCATTCTAACTGGCAGACGTGGCCGCCCGCGTGTAGAGATCGAGCTCAGTTCCTTCGTGCCGCATTGGAGCTTCGTGGCCCCACTGGGATCGCTCCGGAGGTTGGGGTCTCTTCCCGCACTGTACGGTGGAACGCTTTGCGGGCTGGGCTTGTTGAACCTGGTGCCCCAGTTTTTCAACCACAGGTCAATGTGCAAGGTGTGGTTGAGATAGTTCATCGCTCCACTGCCCCTCCAGTTTCCAATATCTCGGATGCCGAGTTGGACCTGCTTGTCACGACTATTCTAGAAACCTTCCCTCAGTTTGGTCGCCGGATGATACGTGGGCACCTGAAGTCTCAGGGATATCGGGTACCCCGTGAGCGCATAACACATTCCTATCTTCGCGTTCACGGTGCCCCTGCCATCTTCGGAGATCGTCAGATCAGCCGGAAGACATACCGCGTCCCTGGCCCTCTATCTCTCGCACACATGGATGGCCAACATGGTGCGTGGATCATTTCTCTTTTCTGCAACTTGGCTAATTCAATGCACCAGGGTTAATCCGCTACAAGATGGTTATACATTGCTTCATCGATGGGTACTCGCGTTTCGTACTCGGTATTTGCGTGCAGGACAACAAGAGAGGTGCAAGTGTACTCGAGCTTTTGAGGGAAGCCGTCAAAAAGCATGGGTGTCCCAGCCGCACGCGTGGCGATCACGGGGTCGAGAACACTGAGGTAGCCATATTTATGGAAGAGACCAACGGAAGCGGACGGGGTTCATTCATTTGGGGAAGGTGAGAAACACAATTGCTCACTGCTGTTACATCCAATTGATCAATTCTCAGGAGCATTCATAACACCAGGATAGAACGTCTCTGGTACGACGTTACCCACGGCTTCGGCAAGAAGTGGAAAGTATTTTTCCTCGACCTCGAAGCCAACCACGGTCTCAATCCCACTCGCCCAGGCCATATTTGGCTTCTGCATCACCTCTTCCTCTCCTCCGTTAACCGTGGCGCTGGAGTGGGCAGAGGCCTGGAACTCTCATCAACTCACTGTCAGACGTTAACGCGAGCGTAGCCCAAGGGATCTCTCTCTCTTTGGCATGCTGCGCGAAGGGCCTCGCGGCATCTCATCTTTTCTCGCTCCGGGTGAGGAGGAGGAGATCGAGAACATCGATGAGTACGGCATCGATTGGGAGGTGAATGAGGAGCCTGAGCTCGTCGCTCATTTACTGGAACACAACCCGCATGAGCGTTTTGAGCCCGATAACGATCCTTTCGCTCCGTCCAGCACTCCTGCCAACTTCTCCGAGGTTTTGTGCGACCCACCCAACTGCCCTTTCACACCGGCTCAGCTCCAGCTCTTAGATAGCCAACTCAGCGCAGATGTTGGTCTTTTTTCTCGCAAACATGAATGTGCGCAGACTTGTATGGAGGTCTGCGTTGGGGATAGCACGGAACATTCAACAAGGTGATATAGCGTAAATAGCAAACTTGTATGTCTCAATTGCCCGAAAATTTCGCCATTATCGCGAACCGTGTCCTTGAACATTGAAAATAAGTTGAAATCATTCGTGAACGTTGCTCAAAATAATACCGGAAGAGAGCAACCCATTGTTTGAGAACATCCAACTCCTTCAAAGATAGGCTGGAATGTCCAACCATGTTGATCTGCTCATCCTGTAGGTGAACTTCACCAAAGCACATGAGATGTCCTTCCCAGCAAATTTGCTGTACAACTTGTTAGGGCCAAAGACCTCGACTTCGGAGACGTCGTATACATATTCTACCAGAGGAGATTACACCCAGGTGCATCATTTGAATGGTAACACCCACCTCCGAGAGCAATGAGAATGCGGGGATCCGGTACCCCTTCTTCGTCCCAGTCCGACAAATGCGACATATTAAAGACCGGTAACATATTGTCGAGGAGCAGGGATGCCAACTCGCTGTTCATTCCTTCCACAGGCGGGGGAAGAATGAGGGAAAATTATTTATCCACGGTAGACATGGTGGTTAGAGCAAGGGTAGACCGAGGATATGGACAGGCGCGGTGATCTCGTGAGTCGTCATCCCTGAATCGGGCAATCAGAATCTGGCTGCGGACTGGCGTTGATCAACGTCCTAAAGGTGTTGGTTAGCTGTGTCCCCAATGTGGTATAATTCAAATGACATTATGATTGGGGGCGAATTCATAGATTCCAACTTTACTGACAGCCAGGTAGTGGGAACAGAATTGAAACTCCGACGATTTGTTGCGAGCGAAAGCGAGCAATTCTACCCTAAATGCACGTGACAAGGTGGAGGGCTGGAATAGCTGGAATATGCAGGATGGCGTGATATCAGTCAAACGTTGGTTGCTCCTTTCTCCCCATCTCGCTCTCCCCCACCCCGTCTGTCGTCCTTCTGGCCCATCGTCGTCCAAGCCGGCATTTAAGAATTCTCAAGACCTTTCAAGAACCCTCAAGAGCTACTCGCTCCCCTCAAATCAAGCCAAGAACACCATCTGTGGCTTCTCTTCGACGCATGTCAGTTCTTTCTCCCTCAAGCATGGTGTTAAGAGTCTTGAAGAGCATCTGGTTTCCCTTCAAGTAACTCAAGAACGAAAGAGGCCCCGCTGCGCCGCTCTCCTTCCCGCTGCATTGCTAGTCCCCACCTGTGTTGCAAACTTGCCGCTCCAAGTCAGAGGTACCGTGTTTCTATTACATCCTTCATTAAGTTTCTATCTATTTCTGACTTCATTCCCTTCTTTCTTCTTTTTTCCACAGGCTTTTTTGAGGCGGAAGTGTCAGGTATTCGGAGGCCAAACTCACGCCGCCAATAATCACGTGACTATTTCCCACGCTAGATTTTGCCTCCTGCTGCCTCGAAATCACACCCACGGATGTCTTCCCTGAAGCTTGAAGCGGAGCACCACTTCGTGGCACTTCCGCAGCTGGGAAGACATCCGTGGTGGTTGATTTCTTCCACAGCCTCCTGCCAAATAATTATTAATCAATTTTTCTTGCTGCGTTGAATGAACTCTTGCGGGGCGCCGGCCCGGACGGCTGGGTTTTCCACCCCAGACCCCGACCGCCGCGCGGGGCTTCCCGCTCGCCGCGGGGGCCCACTGCGTGGTGCTTGGCGCTCGCCGCGCGGCCCGCTCAATGAAAAAAAAAATGAAATGGTCATTCTCTGGCGAACTCTTGACCGCTGCAAAAAGAAACACAAGATGACGTATCGGTGAAGCCTCAACACAAAGTGAATGAGACGCTGTACAAAAATGGAGTAAATCGATGGGGTGTAGTGGGTGAATGGCGCTTTTCGGTGGCTGTACACATTGAAACTCCGCTCTTGGCGGCGTGAGTTTGATTTCCCAGGTATTCGGTACGTCCATTTACTACAGCTGATGGAAATCCAATCTGATGTAACGTGCTCGCCTTCAGTTCTTTCTCATGTCGCCGGTGTCATCTGCCCCCTTCCCCGCGCACGGTTTGCCCCCGGAGTTTGCGCGCTTCCGGTGGTAGTGGATGTGATGGAAGGCACGATCCGGGGGTTGAGATGGACGTTGCGAGGGGACTTAATTTACATTTGTGTATTTATATCTATTGGGTCCTAATATATGTTTTTATCAACCTTTTGAGTGCTTTGAAGCGAGCTTTGGATATGTTGAAGAGGATCTTTACAAAGCTCAACTGCGTCTTTGAGGTCTTTCCAAAGACAAAAGTCTTGGGTAAGGCTCGGACCCGGCTTACGCAAAGACGCGCGTCTTTCAAAAAAAGGCGTCTTTGACAGCTTTGACAGCTTTACAAAGCTGCCACAGACGCCAAAGACGAATCTGTAGTTTTTACTGATGACCCTCAGTCTGTCTCACACCAGTTCCATTATCTCGGTCCCTCATGGCGTTTGTCCTCACATCTATTTGTTCAATATGACAGTTTAACTTCTGGGGGGCCTTCGACGGGCTGTGCACTATGACATGTTTAACCATTCGAACAGACCACATGCCTATGAATCGACCGCTCAGGTCCGCTCAAAAGCCGGGCCTGTCTAATGTTGTAGGCTCGAATCCAGCCTATCTATGAAAGCAAGCTTGTCGATAGACACGCGGTAAGCCCGGCACCATCGTTCGGCTAAGCAGGCCATCAACCCTCGCGTTTATCACACTTCTCTCACACTTCTCGCATATTTATCCGATCCCCGCCTTATTCCCACGTGCCGTACAGCTTGATGCTCGGGTGGATTCGGCGTAATTTACCAGCATAATCAACTATTGTTCAAACAGCTCACGGAGTGTGTGCCACTGCCCTTGTGAGTACTGCCTCGATTGGCCTAGTTTTTGAATATGTTATACATCTGAAGCAGTACTACACCTCCCGAATCTGCTTCTATTCTGTGTCTGAGCCATATTTACATAATCAGAATTTTAAGATTATACTGGATTAGTGCGCCACGGTGCGCGCGTGTGTCCGGAAGTCGGCAGCGCCGTACGCGTGCAATTGCCTGCGTGGGCCAGAGGTTCCGGCTGCCCTGTGCACGTCAATTGCACTCGGTCACAATGCAGTGGTGCGGCCATCCTCAAGCTGCTTGCCGGCGGAGGACACCTCCTCACAATAATAATAATCTACAGTCGTGTTGTAGATGTTGTGGAATGGAGCCTCAAGAGGCATACAAATAATGTGGTACTTAAAGCCCCTCTTGTGTCTGCAGACTCCCCTTTCGGAAACCTCTGCCCAGGCAACTTGAACGTTCAAAACCGCAATATTTTAACATGGGTCCAATTTTGTTTAACTGAGCCCTTAGGGTTGCTGTGGGCTGTCACAATATATCCAACATTAGATGATTGGATGCACCTTGAGTTCAGCATTGGTGTCCCTCATATTTGAATTTCCGAGTGTTTAAACCCCGTGCCTCGTTCGTGATGATTGGGATTCCGGTGCCTCGCGAGGTGACAGAGGCTCTCGTGGAGCCAAGGTTGATATATTCTAAGTATAATTTAGATCACTTCGACCAAAATTTGTCTGGGAAGTTGAATGAGTGCTCAGGTTTTGAGCTCAACGGACTTAGTGACCGATCCACCGTCCCTGGGCAAAAATTGGGGCCGATTTAACCCCATGCTTTCGGAAATTTTCAATATTCTGTGAAGGTGACCCCGATTTGGCCATGGACCTACAGCACGACTCCAGAGCCATTTTCTGAGGCGCGCGTACCGCCAATGGCTAGCCTGGATTACGCCCGTCATTTTCGGCCAAAAAAAACGTCGGTCCGGAGGCATTATTGACCCCTCCAGCGTCCAATCAGTGCTTTCCTTTTCCCGACTTTATTATTGCGCAATTTTCAAAACGCGTGACCTTATTGCACATTTTCAAACACGTGACTCTATTATACATTTCAAACGCTTGACCTTGTTGCACATTTTCAAATGTGCGCCATCTACCACATTTTGAATGGTAGTTGCGCAACTATGAACCCAAATGGATGTAAGGTCTTTTCTCATCTTGCAGGCTGTCATAATCTCCGTTTACCGTTCAGTTCACCTACTGACATGAGTTTTGCCGCCCACAGTGTCCTTTTATCCTCTACTTTATCTGATACTCAAATGTTTCTGGTGGCGGCATCCATCGGTTTGTCTGATACGACGACTGTTAGGTCTACACCAGCAGATAGGCAGATGGAGCTAGTCTCTACACACGAAACAGCAAATCCTTTGCACTCGGTATTTGATAGGATCGAAAATTTGCCCCGGCCTGCGTTGATTGCGCTCGGGGCCCAGCATGGAATGCAACTTGGTTAATACCACTTGAAAGAAGCCCGAACATTGCTCGGAGCCCATATCAGCAGTGGTAAATGTGGGCTTCATAAGTATGGTTATCGGCATTTGGGGTGTGCTAACCTGTTAAATCTATCATCTCCAGTCTCCACGCCCATGCTAGACGAAGATTTAGACCCTGCAGCCGCACAGATATCTATTCTGACATCGGTTGTGGGTAACCTGTCAACTCGTCCATTAAGACGCATTCTTGAAATTCACAACGTTTCCTTCAGTCCAGACAATAACGTGGGTCAGCTGCGAAAGCATCTTAAAGCTTACCTTAAACGTCTGCGTCAAGGGAAAAAGCTGGATGGCCTCAAAACAAATTGGATGGACCAGAACAATCTTGCGAAAACCCAAAGATCTCGAGAAAGAGCTACTTTGTGTAATGAATGGCCGCAACTCGTACCCAAGTCTCTCAAGGAAAGGTTAATACAGGGTTTTGGCCTACGCATTTCTAGTGAGTCTCAGTCCAAGTTTGTATGTGCCAGCTGCTCCGGCAGAACACTCGTGAAGGATCAGCGACGGCTTGGATTAGAAGATTTGACTTGAAGCTACTCAACCGACCGGACTCTTACACCACTAGGACGCGAGTTGTCAAAAGTCGGTACAACCGTGATGCAATAAAAAGATAGTCGCGGGATAGTGAAGACATCGTTTTGGCACAATATAATGATCAAGGCCGCTCAAAAGTGATGAAGCTACAGTGGTAGAGCAGTAGAAATCCAACCGTTTGAAACATCCACCTGGGATTGAATGCCAATCATGGTTTAGCAAAAGTTGGAGGGAATATTCCAACGCGCCATGCAGCCCTCGATTTCACACCAATTTTTTCGATGGAAGTGATGGACGATCTAAGGCAGTAACCCTCATTGCGGGCAGAGGTGCATTCAAAAGGGCTGGAATTTTTGAAAAAGCATGACCTGAAGCAATAGAGCTAGGACGCGGCTTTTCTGTGCGGCCGGCTTGGGCCGCTGTGCTGGCATTTTGTCGGCTCTTGCCCGCAGATGAGCTCGTCAGTGTAGATAGTGGTAGACATTTTTATTGTGTATATAGAGGTAGAGGGTGTATAGAGAGAAGCTTAGGACTGCAACAACGCTTACAAAGAACGAATGGATCCCCGTCCCAGCTCAGTACGGGTATCTGAAGGCGAACGCCTCCAAGCGCAACCGGTCTGCTCCCCGTGGTCACCAGAACAAGCTAGCCAAGGCTGGAGCAGCTTCCAAAGCTGCTGAGAAGAAGAAAACGGCCACGCCGGCGGGAAGGCCCGTAAGAACTCGTCGAAGTCGAAGGGCAAGAAAAAGGCGGTGGTGGACAGCGAAGATGACGATGCCGACGACGCTTCGATGTCCAACGCGGGCAGCGAGGACAGTTTACGACAGGTGAGGGGCGAAGTCAAGAGGTACGAGATGGTCACTGTGTTACACGCTGTCACTGACGAACGTAATCGTAGCCACATCGATACCCACGGCCAATCCACGGCCACGCTCTCAGCCCGACCCGCGGCCTGTTATTTCGGTTAGCTACGGAGCCCAATTATGAACCAGATTTCGTCAGTATGCAGTACTTTTCATCTAATACATGACCGATGTTACAACCAACAATGTGCGAAAGACATGGCGGTTTTTGAATCAATAACAACCTGAGAGCGGGCTTGAAAATCAATAGTTAATTGGTTGTCTATAGGTTATACGACTCAGCCTACAATAGGTTGAAATTGAGCAGGATTTGCGAGAAGGCCGTAGGATGAAACAGACGGTTTTTTGGATGGCCATCAATCTAATTCAGTCAACCTATCATCAATTACAATCGTAACCTACGGTGGTTGAAAGTCAACCTAAAATTTGCTGCATTCCAACCTGGTTCTGGTTGAATCATAGGTTGAAATTCATGCTTTTTGGTCCTCCCAGAGACCACGACGATCCCGATGCCCAAACTTCGAAAATCTCGAAGCCTCGATCAGGTGCACGTGGTGGTTTGTTGCCAAGAGGTGGGGCTGGGTAAATATTCAAAATCTGGCTGTAAATTACAGTTGGCCAGGAGGGGGGGGCGGTAATGTATAAAATGCCTGTAAATTACGGTAAGCGCCGCAAGGCCGAAAATTTTACTACCGTAACCGTAAGGGCCTCTGAGAGCTCTTTACGGTTACGGTTACGGCCGGTTGGACCACATTTACGGCCGTAGAGTTCGATCGTAACCCGCATACTGTACGGTGGGGACCCCTAAGCATGCCGGAGTATCATTAACACGTATATATTTGATACTTGAGACCCTTGTAATTAATAAATATACTACAACGCTAACTATATAGGCTCAATAATCTTGTGAGTGTGGAAGCAGCTGTGGCTACTTGCTCCCACAGCTGTAGCTTCTCGCATAGCTGGGTTCGCCCGGTGTCCGCCTGTTGATAGGCCCTCCTGACACTGATTGCACTGATTTTCCAGGTCGTCGTGCTCTTCCAATACAATTTCAAGCTGGTTTCTGAGGCGCGTAATCTGAACAGCATAGTCGTGATTGAGCCGTGGTATGACTCCGGATACTGGGCTTTGTAAAGAGGATTAGCGAGTAGATAATTGTAAAACACCAATACACATTTGTGCTTCAGCTCTAAACTTACGCCAGAATCAGTCGTGATGCCAGCGAGATCGAAATGTGCCGCCTCCCCAATCTGAGAGGTGTGAGCACCAAACGGCCTGTATCCCGTCATTCATGAATGCAAGTAATATTCGACAAGTGGGTTGCCCAATGGAATGCCATTCCTCCTTTCCTGTAAAGCGATATACCTCAGGGGAATCATGGCTTTCGGCTTGATTGGTGACGACGGTGGCTCATACGCGTGGACGGTCGAATTGAATGAAATAATACAGTATGCTAGTTTCTGTTTCTGCAATTCCAACTGGTCGGAACAAAACAGGAGTCATAGAGAGATATGCTCAAGTGTAATCCGCCCCCATGAATTCAAAGCTGCTCTGGGAGTTGGATAAAAACTCAGAGCTTTGATGAGCTTGACAACTTTCATTCGAATAGCTGGCCCCAAGACTCTCCTTGAAATCCCGTCTGAATAAGAAATGGTGGTCAGGGATCCCAGAGCAAGCAGAACGAAGCAGGAACCCGTACTCCGCACGGTGAAATATATCAGAAGTCTCAAATCCCATTAGAGATATTTGCTGCCAACGAACATCGAGTAAAGAGTGAATGCTTTCTGGATTCCGGGCGACAGGCTGGATGTATGGTAAGGGATCATCTATACTATGTATTTCGCATCCTGGCGTGATGGTAGACCAGTGACTGGTCTGTCTATGAAGGCAAGCCTGTCGATAGACAGACCAGTCGATCTGAGTTTGAATTACCAATGCAAAAATCTTACCAAAAAAGGCTATTTCCGGACTGCGGTTACCGAGTGAGTGACGTCAGACACAAGCAACAACAAAGGATGCAAATGTTGATCTAGCACTCTCAAAATCTCAAAGTTTGGCCTCGGATAACCTGCAACTGATTCTTCGAGGATGCGCGAGCATTCCTATCCAAGAAAATTGCGAGTTGATGAAGAAATGAGTGAGTAATTCAATAGCCTTTTTTGGTAACTAATTTGCATTTGTAATTCAAACTCAGATCGACAGCCTCTCTCTATCAACAAGCTTGCTTTCATAGACAGGCTGGATTCGAGCCTAGCGTGATGGGGGAAACGGTGGTTGTCAAACCCCGACCTTAACCTCGTTGTCGACCCCGGATGGTTAGCCGCGGCGGCAGCCTGCGGCGCAGTCGATGGGCCGACAACTGGGACAGATGCGGTTGCGAGAGGTCGACAGCACCGTACGTCTTGAAGTCGGGATCCAGCGAGGACTGGTCCATACCTAAGAGAACTGATACAATAAGATTGAACTGTAACAAACAGAATCCGAAGGGTTCCTGAGAAAAAAACTTGGGGTGTACGGCCGAAGATTGCACGGCATTAACAAGCTGGAGTTGACATTGCAACTGTTGGGTTAACGATTTATCGTTGCGAGGCTCCGGCTGCAACGAGGGAGACCAAGGGAACAAATCCCAAGAGACAGTGCTGGTTGAAATTGCGTGGGCAACTCGGATTTGAGAAAGGGCCTAAAATGTGCTCATACAGTGGAATTTGTTGGTACGGCCGAATGATTCCAGAATCACAGACCAACTCTCGGGTGTGCAGTTGATCTGATGTTTGTGCATTTTGGAAAAATGTCTTCTGCAGGTCTGGCGGTGTGTCTGATTGATTACCTTCCGGTATAAAGAATGTTGTCGAACATCCTAGGAGTACTGCTGAATTATTTGGGACTTTTTGGTGTTCTTTCTGCAACGTTGTGGGACCTGCGAACACGCCAGTGCACCGTGTCACACAGAGTCACACTGTGCATCACGAAGTCACGCGTCCTTGTAGGAAAAATTAAATACATATTTGACTTCTAGAAGGTCCACACAGAGTCACACTGTGCATCACGAAGTCAACGCGTCCTGTGCCCAAGCAGAACACTGTTGTAGGAAAAATTAAATACATATTTGACTTCTAGAAGGTCACAGATCCGTTCTGGGACGCGAATGGTGTCTTGATGTTCCGCAATAAAATAAATTGGCATATTCTGAAAATCGACTTTGCGGAATCACAGGCTATCAAAAAATGGTCATGGTAGCATGAAATTACTTGAAAAATGAAGGATACTTACATTTTATTTCATTGGAATTTATTGGGATTTGGGCTCGCAATGCCCGCTGCAAGAGAAGAGCACGTGATCGTGACGCGGACTTCAAAGGCGAGGGCCGCGCAAGGCGCGCTTCTTGTCCGCGACCATCATCATCGCCATCTCCGGTACTGGTACTTCTTCCACCAGCCGCCTACCACATTTCAAGTAATATCTATGTTCCTTCGTCCATAAATTTTGTAGTAATCTTGCGTGCCAATCAGTAAAATTTACTTCGAGTATGCAACATCTCGGCTAAAAGTACACAATACTTGAACCGTGGCAAAAACAACACACACTGATATTAAACCCTGGTCCGTGCACTGTGCCCCCGGATTCCGAACCCCCGAGCGCGGCTCGGAAAACTGCCCCCCGAAGATGTATATAAGCAGCACGATTTACCCTGCATCCCAATCAATTCTCCTCTCACACTACCTACGACCACCTCTTTGATGGCGTCAGTCTTCGCTATACTCCCGCAATTGTCAGTCTTCCGTGTTTAAGATGATGTGCCCTCTGTATTTTGCATTGCCATTCCCGGTATCGGGCACATGAACGCCGCGCATCCCAGTAGAGGCCCAGAGTGCGCCTCGACGGGTCGACGATGCGGGACGATTCCAGCTCCATTGAGCGCTGTGTCCACCTCGTTAGAGGCCCAGTGTGCGCCTCGACGGGTCGACATGGCGTGAGAACCCTGTCCATCCCGTTAGAGGCCCAGTGTGTGCCTCGACGGGTCGACATGGGGACGATTCCCGCTCCACTCAGTGAGCGCTGTGTCCGCCTTGTTAGAGGCCCAGTGTGCGCCTCGACGGGTCGACATGGGAGCGATCCCCCCCCCGCTCTACCTTCACGGGTGGACACTCTGAACATAGTGTCCAGCGAAATTTTCGTCAGTAATTGATGAACCATTTCCATATTTCTGTTAGCCTCAACCAGCGCCAGACTCCACATTGTCTCTCGCCTCATCGTATCCGACCTGCTGCCCACCCCGGCCGACGGCGCACGTTCTTCTCCTGTGCCTCTTTTCCTCCAGCTTACGATTTCCGCAGATGAGGCAATGCCTAGATTAGATTATGCAATTTCTAAAAGCTCTACCGAGTCGCCGCTGGAAAGCTTTCCGAAGCTTATCCCTGCTGCCCCCAGCCCCTTTGCACTCTGCCCCCGTTCCATTTAGGTGTCCCCGTCCACGGGAAATCAAACTCACGCCGCCAACACAGCCACAACGTCATCACAATGACTCATAGAACCAGGGAAGTTCTGAGCTCGGGAGGTCCCGCGTTCGATTCCCGATGATGTCATCCTCATTTTTCATTCTTGGCACCACGCAGTGGGCCCGCGCGGCGAGCGCTAGGCACCACGCAGTGGGCCTCCGCGGCGAGCGGTGAGCCCCGCGCAGCGGTCGGGGTCTGGGGTGGAAAACCCCAGCCGCCCGGGCCGGCGCCCGTAAGACATCACGAACAAAAATCAAATATATTTCTTTAAGAATTCTTTTCCCCGGATGCTGTGGAGAAATTCCCTGCTCCAGTGTGGCTCCCGAGCTGGCGGAAGTGCCACGAAGTGGTACTATGCTATGAGCATCGGGGAAGCCACACTGGAACAGGGAATTTCGACGCGGCGGGAGGGAAAAGCAGAAACGTGGGGAAAATATATTACGTCATCTTGGCGGCGTGAGTTCGATCTCCCCGTCCACGTCTTGGTGAGTCTTGGATCGGTCGTTACCACCTCGCTTATCCTAACTGTATCATCAGTCATCCAACTTTTCGACAGTGAGTTCTCCTCCCCGAACATTTTTCTCGGAGTTACGCAATCAAAGCCTCTAAAGCTGAGAACACTAGCAACACGATTTTTGCTGTGAATCACAGGCTAGGAGAATTTGTTGAGACTGTTCAGAACTTTTAACAATCCACACACAAACCACCGAATCAATCCAGATGAAAGTGGAAGTAGGTGTTCGTTCATTCCAAGCTTGAGGGATGGTATGATGTGCCAATAATTTCACAAGAAAAAATGGAAGTCACTGATTTGAGCTTATATTTCAGCTCATTAGTGGAGTTGGGAAATCCCTTTTTCTTTTCACTTACTGTAAAAGATACCCAGCCGAGACTCTAGTAGTACTGGTCAAAAAAAAACTGCAATTGGAAACATGTCAGTGTAAAAGTTGATTTGATATTGGTGGGTATATGCACCGGACAACTATTAAAGGGGAACATAAGTGCGGAGTTCTGCCAGGCTTTGCCATGGCCCTACCCCCAAGTAAAATAATGTCGACAGTCCTCTGATCTACCACATTTTGAGCGGTAGTTGTGCAACTACGAACCCTGACGGATGCAAGGTCTTTTCTCATCCTCACGGACAAGGCGAGTAGAGCTGGTTTCGACGCACGCAGCAACCAATCCTTTACACTCGGTATTTGACCGGATCGAAAATTTGCCCCGGCCTGCATTGCTTCCGCTTGGTGCTTTGCATGGATTGCAACTCGGTCAATACTATGGGCCCGAACACAATAGTTGGCTAGCAGAGGACGATGCTGGGTACGTAAATATCCTCATCAGCGCCTTTTTAGGCTCGTCTCATTCGTTGTCGCGCATGTGACGCAGAAACGCGACCGATCTCATTACAGCCATTTGCGGTATATAAGGCGCGGGCCGTCTTTTTTTTTTTTTTGGACAGTTTTGGATATATCAGTCGCCACGAGCTCAGTTTTGATCGGATTGACTCGGGAGTAGGCGCGTTGGGATCGCACTAAAAATCCTCAGGGGATGGAGTACCAGACTTTTTGATGTAATGACATAACGAAATTATTTCAAAAAATTTATGGTTTTCACTATAACAGCTGTAGCACAATGAATACTGGGCAGATTAACCTAGTTCTTGGATATGTTGTGTATCTGAGCTACCGCTAGTGGATGGTACATTTTTCCCGGCAATATTACCCCTTATTCCCATTCAACGCACACTTTATCGAGGATAATATTTGTGTACTACCATAAGTAGAGCTCACTATGCGCATTTGGTCAGACTCCTGTCTGTAAGCCATACGGGCCCCTAGCGGTAGCTCAGATACACAACATATCCAAGAACCAAGTTAATCTGCCCAGTATTCATTGTGCTACAGCTGTTATAGTGAAAACCATAAATTTTTGAAATAATTTCATTATGTGATTACATCAAGAAAGCCGGTACTCCATCCCCTGCGGATTCTCAGTGCGATTCCAACGCGCCCTACTCCCGAGTCAATCCGATCAAAACTGAGGTCGTGGCGACTGATATATCCAAAACTGTCCAAAAAAAAAAAAAAAAAAAACGACCCGCACCTTATGTATCGCAAATGGCTGTCAAGCGTTCTGGGGATGAGCGCAATAAGAAGTCACCCACGAAGTCGCTCAAGAAGGCTGCTGAAACGGCGTCTAAGCGTAATTCCATTGCAAACGCTTCCGATGCGGATGGCTCTGCGTCGGTGGCTCAGAAGCGCGGACGTAAGGCGCTGTCGGTGAAGCCTGCCGATAGGGAGGACGACGAGTGGCCAACGAAGAAGTCGCGGAAGACGAGCAAAAAGACCCCGTCACGTCTGACTCACACAGCGATAAACCAAATCACTGGATCTGTCAGAAGATGAGAAAATTGGGACCATGGAACAACAGATGCATGCGCCAAGCTGGGACAAGCTTATCAAGGACATAAACACCGTCGAGCGCGTAGACGGAGTGTTGCATGTATATTTACCTCGTACGTGCTACCCCTTTCTTGTCACCTTCATTTTTAAAGCACAAATCAGGCATACAGGCGAGCACATGAGGCGAAGATTCCAAAGTATGTGCCGACAAGTTCCCCAAAATGGTGCGTGTTTGCTCCGAATCATAAGTCGCTCATGACCAGTTGAGCGACCGCTCGCAGCTCCTCGAGTTTTATGAGTAGACCAGTGACTGATCTGTCTATGGAGGCAAGCCTGTCGATAAGCTCGCTTTCATAGACAGGCTGGATTCGAGCCTATTTTATGAGTCTCATCTCCACTGGAAAGAGGCTGCCTAGTGAATTATCCGGCTTACTCCGTGCAAAACATACTAAGTACTTCATTCATCTCTCGCGACGCATACATATATGGGAGTCTTCAATTGTAATATAGACCAGTAGTTGACTAGTAGTTGACCGTACATGTGCCACTGCTTGCTGTGCATGGAATTTGGCAGTCAGGCTTCATGGAGGGGGTCGACGGTGCCAAACTGTGGTCGTTGTCGGGGGTGGTTGACGAATATGTCCCAGAGGTTATCGCAACTTGAGCCGAGGCATACTCTCCCTTCCAACGCCACAGAGAACTGCGAAAATTCTGAAAATATTCGTGTCTATAGAAAGGACAAGAGGTCGACGGCCCGCTCCGCGGGCCGTCTCCCACTTGGCTGAATGTACGCAACAATGTTGTATTACAGTTGTGTTGTCACCGACGTGAGTCGCGATCGCCTTCAGTTTCATTTACGCGCCTCGCGTCGCAAGCGACGATGTCGCTCCACTTCCGACTCTTGATTCCCGTGATCCGCAAATCGATCTGACTCAGCCATCGCCTGCAGACCGTCGGAGGAAATGTTTGGTGAAGAAGAGGGCCAAGAAGAGTTACAACACTGTAGTGGAAAAGGGATTCGACGCAGTCGGAACTGGAGCTGTTTTTTGATAACGTCAAGTTCGGTAGCGCAGTCTCCGCCGCGGCAAGCGCACAGGTTTCCCGCACACGTTGCATTTCGGCGTCAAGTTGCAGGTCAATTTTGTAGAAATTGTCAAAACCACATCGATGCTGTGAAGGCTGCCGGAAAAGCACGGCAAATAACATCGTTCTTCGGCACCAAAACTGTGCGCACGGAGCCAGCCGGCACATCCCAGGCATCAAACGCCCCCGCAAAAACTAATTGGTAGCTTATACATCATATTTGTGAGCTATCTTAACTCCAAAAGCAATATTTATACATTCACGCAGTGTGCATTGCATTTTGGGCGAGAAATCGAGCTCAAACCAGCACTTAGGGGAAGAAATTACCACATTTGGCAGTCATGTGACCGTGGGACTCTCGGCTAATATGGTAGGGAGGGTATCGAGAGCGTTAATTCACTTCTCCGACCCTGTGTGGAAAATTTTAAGGGTGGGTGCCTCTTGGGGCTGGAACATCTCCTCTTTATAAAATTATGCTGTCCGAAGCCTTTAAACTCCGCCGGCAATCTCCTTTTACGTTGATGTCTGCTGTTAGCCAAGCGGAGAGCGGCCCGGCGAAGCCGGCCGCGAACCGCTAGTTATGATTAAATACGACCTCCAGCCATAATGTACTGTAATCGGAATATAATCTTAAGGATTCAGCCCGTATCTAATCGTAAGGGTATCATAATCTAATGTAATCGGAATTTAATTGTATTTAGTTGTATTTAATCGGGATTTTTCTCCGAAAATTTCTTCTCCAGGTTCTGATCACAGAATCCAAAATCCATTGTGATGGGTTATGTTGAGCGGCACGACCGGCTGGCGCCAAGGTTCTGCCATCGTCCTCTGAAAACTGAGAAAAATGCGAGTTAAAACAGTTCCTCCGGCCTAGAGAGAGACATACCTGCCGATTTGCCCATACACCTTTAAAGGCGTGCAAGAAGTAACCAGAGAAGAGCTTGTTGTCGGCAACAAGCATGTCTGCGGCAAGAAGATTGCCAAGTCAGCAGTCATAATAATAATAATGTGAGGCTCACCGTCTCCGAAGCCCAGGTATTGAGCAAGTACGTTGTAATCGCTGGCTTCCCAGGCCTCCCAAACACCGTCAGGGCCAGCGGACAGAAGGATCTCCAAGTACAAATCTTTGCGTTGTGTGATGTCTGCTCAATGAAGTCTCAGGGGGACCCACCTTCATCCTCTGTTTGCATTAGCTCATTCACCATTAGCTTCTCTATCAAGCCCCTGAGAAAATGGACGGAGGAATAGATTTCCGAAATCTCGTCCAGCGGGTAGGTGTCGAGGACCGCAGTGCGCTGGCTCCAAATGCGGTTAAATATCTCCTCGTCCAGGATGTCAATTTCATCCAGGTTCCAGCGGCTGCCGTTGAATAGCTCGCAGTACAGCATAATGCGATACATTGAGCGGCGAAAGCGGTGGGATTCCTCCCAATTCAAGACACTCGTCTGTGAATTCCGGTCTTTAAACCTAATTACGGTCAGTTCGCATCCAAGGCCACAGAATGGGACGCACAATGAACTATATAGATTCTCAAGTGCCTCAACCAACTCAGAGTCGAGTTGGAGGAGGATTCTTTCTTTTGCAGTTATCAAACTGGCAGTATCATGTTCTTCAGGGCAATTGGTGGCAAGGATGATGGGGTCTATAGCGGCGCCGGCCTTATCGTTTGGATATGGATACCGTAAGAGCCGCAAGGCCTGGGGTAGCGCAGTCCAACAATATTATATGCTACGGCATATGTTATGGACTGGGTCAAAACAAAGATTAGTGGCTCGACACAAGCAAACAGCCACCTGCCTTGGGGTGCGCACTGAAGACACGGTGAAATGTGTGGCAGACAAGAGTAGCTGAATGAAGACTGCCAAAGGTGGAGCAAAAGGTCATGATATGGGCCACAATATCATCATCCAGAGGAAATGCACTGAGAGCACACATGGGGGGTGGTGAGAGGAGGACCAGCAAGTCATGATGGTGGGAGAGAATCATGAACAGTAGATTGGCGCAGATTTGCTGACAAAACATGGACAGGGATCTGCCAGTGATAGTTCCTTTGGCCATCCGTTCCAATGTCATTGAGCATGGGACCATTTCCCAGCAGGTTTAAACAAGTGCCCAGGCATGCTCTGATTCCAGAAAGGACACGTCACCAAGATCATTGGTAACAAGCTTTACGACCGGGCGACAGCTTGTTGTGGGCTCCTCATTTGAGTAATTTAAGAACATATCTATATTCATATGTACATAAAGTTTAATCGGACCTGTATCTTCGCCACAGAGAGGGCTGCACACACGGTGGATACAGAGCTCGCCCGCACACGGCGGATTCTGAGTTTGCCCGCGCACAGGAGAGACTGTGAGAAACGGCTCGTGACTTTTTCACATGGCTTATCAGAAAAGCTGTGCTTTTTGTGTTTTCTCTCGCTTTTTAAAATTAAGCCCGTCTGAAGCTTTTAAAGTCCACTTTTGGTTCATCTACCCCAGGGCTTTGGAACTCACTCATGCTTGAGAAATCACGCGGCTTGCTCGGCCTGCGCATCCAAATCTGGCGGTGTCTCTATGGAGGAGCCATATGCGGCCGGGTTTGAATACAATTTCCAACGAGTGAAAATTGCATATCGTGAAAAAAGCTCTCGCAAGGAAAGTCGAAGTTAAATTAGGGGCGACCACGGAATCCGTCTTCTTGATGCGGTCGGCACTGCGCCAGAAGTGGGTATCACATCCCACTTCACCTTCTTCTGCTTCACGCATGAAATGTTTGCGTTCAGCCTTCTGGGCAGATAGTTGCGAGAAGCCAGGAGTTATGGCAATAATTGCATCAGCATATTCTTCTGCATGCGCGGCGCGTTGAGCCGCAGAGAAATCCATAACCTAGCCCAAAATGGTATTGAAATTCGGACATCTGGGATATAATGAGACCCACGCAAAGAAGCATTTTCAGGTCGAAGCGAGATCCTGCGTGCTTTATTACCGACTCGAAGATGTGGGAAAAGTGGGGCCGATGATGTGCGGTATCTCGATGATTTATCCACGAGTAGAGAACGGGGGGTCCATTCGTTCGAGGTCATACCGTATGCACAAGTTGCGAGCAGTGTGCCCATTTGGAAAAATGTAAGGTCTCCATCGATTACGAACCCATGGCGGGCAGCAGTTGGGCCGTCTGTGAGGTCAAGAATCCACGATTCGACGGATTCCTTGATAATCTCATCCATGAACGGAGTTTGAAGGTTGATGAAGACGGGACCGCTCAGACTGGAGGCCCTGATAAACGGTGTAGGAAGACGCTTTTGGAGGTCCCCAATAGCATTGATGGTAGCGAGGCCACCTTTCGGTGAGGACGCGGTGAACTCGAGCCGGTCTTGGCTTTTCCCGACAGTATACCGTGCAGCTCTTGGATTCGTAAGTCCAGGTGAGATATCAGCAAGCGGCACGGATCCAGGGCCGCTGTCCCCAGTCCTCAACTGGTGAACATTTGCCTCCTGCTTGCGAATTACCTGTAAGTCGATCTGGTCCCTCCTGCACCTTAGACAATCCACCGCCCGGGGGGGGCGTTCGTGCGTGGAATGGTCGCCAAAATGCTCCCAAACAAGGATGATTTCTCCACCGCGTTCAACCTTGTAATGCAATGAACGCGCCTCACATCTGTCGTGGACCAGAGGTGCCTCAAGAGAGTAAGTGCGAGATGTGCACCCATTTTCCAGCTGTTTCTGGCGGGAAGTGTCAAGATATATGATTGTTTGTTCGCGTCAGTCCCAGTATTGATAGATATGATTTATATCACTTCTCTGATACTTGATGTACCTATATCATCTTCCCTTTGTCGTAGCATAGCCTAAGTTCACATCTTACCCTTTTCACCCATCGTCTGTGCCCTCTCTGTGCTCCTGCACTCGCACTTGAGTAGCTCCGTGTTCATTACGAGCTCCATTGGCTTCTAGCCACCTCAGCATATTTTCTGATACGTTATGGGCCCCGAGCCCTAGCCTGAACTCAAGTTACGAGAGTTGCTTGTTTTCAGTCTGCCTGCGGAATCTCACCATCCACTCGTTACTTCTATTGCTCATCCTGATCTACACCACCTTCCTATCCTCCTCGACTCTTTGCTGCTCTTCCTAGGTCTCTGTCTCGAGCCACCCCGTCACTGCTGTCTCGACTCTTGTATCCACAGTGTCTATTGGTTCACACGCTGTCTGCACAGACATCTCACAGATCTCACGCTGTCTGTCCACATGACCTGCTCATCCCGATGACTCTCCGGGACTTCTCTCATGCACAGCCATTATATTCTCGAGCTGTACAGGTATCCATCGACCCCTATTTGGATCCTCCCTCTGCGGGGGAAATTATCCCACCACAATCCTTCTGTCATCTTCCAGCACCTTCACTTCGAGGAGGTCGTTATCTGCCTCAATTGTCCTGCAGATCATTTCACGGATTTCCGATGCTGCCACACTCCATTTCATTGTGACTGCATCACATCCCTTAGCACGACATTCCCACCAGCGAACCGCTACACTCCATTGTCTTCATGCCTCATCCCATCGACTCTACCATTGCACCAGGTTCACTACACTGTTGCATATCTACATTCGACTTTAATTTGGGCATGGCCCAATCTCGCTGGTGCTGCTCTCCAGTACATGACGACCGGCACACTGCTATGCGTGCAGGATCTGGTTGTTACCAGGTCAAAGCTTATGGGCTTTCACATGTATCAGACATGTGGGGACCAACCACCGCAGGGCTGCGGAGGTATTCAGTTTGTGCTCGCCAACTTCACCGTTGTTGCGCTGCTGTTCTTTGTCCATTGGTGACGGAGACTGTAGCCAACTGTGTCAGCTGCAGTATGCGCTGCAACGGTTGTTGTTCTGGCATGACTGCTGTGGTTCTCTCTGTCTTTCTGCATGCACCGTTCGGTGGGAGCTCTCGCACCCTCATTTTTTATGGTTTTCCACACCCTTGGCCCTTTTTTTTTCACCAGCCTTGAGCTCAAGAGCTTTCACATACATCAGCACATCTTGGGACCAACTACAGCAGGGGCTGCGGAGGTATTCAGCCTGTTTGTCCTCGTCAGCTTCATCATTGCTGCACAGCTGTTCTTCGGCCTTTGGTGACGGAGACTTTAGCCAACTCTGCCAAGTGCAGTCTGTGTTGCAGTGCTTGTTGTCTTGGCATGACTGTCTGGGTTCTCAATGTCTTTCCAGATGTGCTGTTGGGTGGGAGTTCCAGCACTTCTGTTGATGGCCTCTTTATTACTCTGTCCGCTATGTCTCGGTCTTTGCAAAGGTGGAGTATGAATGTGATATCAGTGTAAATATCCCCTCCCTTATGTTCCTGGCCTACAGCATAATAATACCCCTTATCTGCCTTGGGTGAACATAGTTTCCAGGTCAATAAAATGAAATGAAGCGAACTGTCTACTCGGATTTTTTTAATTCACCCCGAGGTGGGTTTGGTAGAAGCAATTCAGCTTCTCAATTTTTGACATCAAGCCTTGATAGCGGTGGATTCTCCCGGAATCTGAGCACACATATTAACATTCTGAGTAGGCCAGATCATTCTCGCACTTCCAATGTACAACCTAGCAACTTGGGTCAAAGGGAACGGGGCACTTCCTGAAGCAGGAGACCAGTTTGAACACATTGCCCTTTTTCGGCATCTTGGCACAAGCCCCTTCTGAATTCCCCTGCGAAGCACGTGAATATCATGTGATCAGAAGGCGGCTTGTTCCGAACCTACCCTCATATGACATTTTGGTCATGTCAAAGTTGTACTCGAGAATAAACTGTTGATACCACCCAAGAAATTTGATTAGGGATTTATTGACAAGTTATACGGCAACCCACGCAACAGCGTGCGAGAACTGTTGAAGACTAATGGTGGGGAGACTCATTGATAACAGCTCGTGAGTTTTCTAGATTTTACAAGCGCTCGGGGACCGCTCCGCGGTCCCCCTCCCCCTTCATTGATCACAGAAATTCAAAAATATAAAAACCCTGGATTTACAGCCGTTTGCATAAGAAACAAATAATAAAATCAGTCGGATGTACGGAGAGACATAATTTGCGATGTACAGTGGTATCGATTAGGGGTCACAATGTCCTGTGATTTCGAGTGTTTTGTAGATACCCCAAAATGCTCGTAATGAAAATAGTTTTAAATTTTGCTATATTGTGTTGTCTTTTCAGAAAAAACTTGTGTTTTGTACTTAGATACGCCAAAATGGTCGCAATGAAATTTTGCTATGGTGGGCATCACCTAGCTGCCACTACCAAAAATTAGTGGCCAAATTGGCCGGAATTTTTTCTTTGGCCTGGGCACGCCTCAGCGCTTTTTTCAATTTTCCACGAGCATGTGGCCATATCCACCCAGAAATATTTTCAGCTCACTAGTTTTCATTTAAATTGGAATTCCTCTAGCAGATCTGTGCGGACACTCAAACGAAACATTTTTGCTAGAGGAACCGGGGCCCACAAAATTTCAAGCATGAAGTAGTGGCAGCTAGGTGATGCACACCATATATCGTGTGCTCGAGTTTTCAGAATGACGCGGCGGTGGTTGTGTTTTGCCGCGGCAGCGCCGCGCCATCCATATTTCATTACAGTAACCTTTCCTGACTTGAATTCCAGTCAGGACAGTTTTTTTTGATTCCAATACATCGTTTTCACCATCAATACCCACCCTAAACCTGGAAATATACGCCTCCATTTTTAGACTGTATGTTTACTAGTCTGAATCTGTTGGCGGGTGCGATCAAGGACCTGGAGTTTTGATGGAAAACGTGACCAGTTCCCACGTCCAAATCGGGTCGATACTCGGGATTAGCCACTTGCAACGGTCTAGAAGCCATCAACTACATGAAACTTTTATTGAAAGCTATCAGTAGGTACTGAAAGTTCTGGTGCAATAGAGGTGCATTCAAATGGCTGGCATTTTGAAAAGTGTGACCTGGTGCAATAGAGGTGTGTTCAAATGCCGGGTATTTTGAAAAGCATGACCTGATGCAGTACTAAATTGAGGTCAAATGAGCACCAAATGGGTTCCTACAGGTTCTCACATGATTTTTCGTCAATTTGTCGCCAAATATGGTCAATTTGTTCAAAAAATAACCGAAATTGCATCAAAAGTAGGGGTTTTGGCTCTCAAAAAGGTATGGATTATGGAGCAGGGGAGAGTTATGGGGTTTTTGGACCTTTTCAGTGGGAACAGTGCTGGTGGGGTCCAAAATAGAAAATATATGACTTACAGGTTTTCAGCAGAGTATGGGTTATAACAGGTATGGGTTAGGATGTACTACCATGTATTATATGCCAACATGATAGCCATGTTAATAAACTAAAACTCTTACCAATTGACCCCGGGCATCTAAGCACATGTTGCCCGACTAACCGTTCTTTAAGATTTTGCTCATTTGGCTGTGCTACTTCCCCATATGTCCCCTCTCCTTATGTGTTTCTTCTGCTCTTACGCTTATATTAACCCCTTTCATCTTCGACTTCCTTTGCTGTTTGCCACGGCCTTTTCATTGCGAGCGGCCACCTGGCCTGTGCACAGTCTTTCTTGACAGGACGTAGCTGCTGCTGCCTACGGCGCAGCTCGATTAGATCCTTATCACTGGGCCAGTGGGCCACGTAGCCCTGCCGGTTGTGAAACATATAAAGCGGGTTCTTCCTTCTGTTCGACTGCCACTCCTCTCCCACTGTCAACTCGCCACTCTGCAATATTCTTCTCTGGGAACACTTGCAGCCCAATTTCTGACCCCTCTGTGTACTGCTGGCTATCTTTGGGACTCGAATTCCATGGTCAAATCCAAACGTGGCTGTTGAGCTGCTAATCTCGGGTCTCTTCTGATGCCGCACCAATTTTTATGGTTTCCCTGACCAAGGATTTTATCGGGTCCGTGGAT
Organism: Mycena olivaceomarginata; assembly: GCA_029378375.1. Taxonomy (NCBI): domain Eukaryota; kingdom Fungi; phylum Basidiomycota; class Agaricomycetes; order Agaricales; family Mycenaceae; genus Mycena; species Mycena olivaceomarginata. Next base: position 742,646 of record JARKIC010000023.1, on the reverse strand, counting down.
CTACCCCGCTCAAATCGGCGTCTGTGCTGCACCTGTGTTCAAGTCGGTGGGTCTTTTCATTGCCGCTTTCCGGTGAAGGATCTTTCTGGATGTCAAGTCCTTTCGGTACTTAGCACTCGTGTTTACCGTTTGTTCCAAATATTTCCTGCTTCTCTTTTCCCACTTCGGCCAACCGCTCCAAGCTCTATGCTCCTTTCTTTGGCTTTCGTCTCACACCATCCCTTGATGGTTTGAACCCCAAGGTCATGAAACAGTTCCTCTTGGGTTTGGCTGGTGGACATGCAAACCATTTCTGTGGGCATGCGATCGGACGCGCTTTAGAATGGATTATTATGTGTTAAGATCGGGATGATCGCTCACCTCTTGGTGTACCGCACACCACGTCCGATTGAAGACTGTATACTTACCTGCCGTGGAATATTAGCGTCACTCGCGTCGGATAAATCAGAAAGGAGTCTGAGGACAAAAAGACCTAAGTATGAGTATTTGGGGACCTGCTCGGACCGTGAGGCGCGACGAGTTGAGCCTGAGACGCTCACTGAGATGGCATGCGAGCGTGAGTTGCACAACAGCCCATAATCACCTGGAATAAGATAAAAATAAGGAAAGAAAAGAAATATTTACGTTCAAGAAGAATTAGAATTCAGACGCGGGGAGTCGAATCCCGAACACTCGCGTGTAGTGTCGAGCATTTTTTCTAACAAGAAGCGAGGGCGTACCGCACACCACGTCCGATTGAAAGTCTGTACAGTTGCGCTGCCATAAGATACGGTGTGGGGTGCAGTTGATGAATAGAAAGAAGAAAAAGACGAACTGGGTCGTTTATTCAGACGCGGGTGTTCCGAGTCAGTCGAATCCGAACACTCGCTCTGGTGGTGAAGGAAAATCTCGGGTGCCTTCGTTTGAATTAGCGCGATGATGACACAGCGGACGGTCGCGAGGAATATCGGCGCGCCTGTGCTGCGAATGTCTGCGAGTTGTGTCATAATTTCCTTGACGAGCTCTGGGTAAGGTGCCTACCATTTTCGTTGAGCTACGATTCTGAATTCAACGAATTTACTCACCAGAATACCACGATGGCCGCCTTTATTGTGGCCGGGAATATTTCCCCTCGTCACTTGCGCGAGAACCTTGGGTTTCCATTGCGTGTACCTGCCGATCGTCTCGACCCACTCTGGAACAGTCGTCACTGACAGATGCTGATAGAAGTCGTAGTTGCTGCGCTGCAACTCCTTGACGATCCCGGTATAGTGCCAGCCAACCTTCAATTGTGCCGCTGTGATAGCTGACCACGAGAAAGGGGTTAGCCAGTTGATGTATTTGCCGGGACGGTCCGCTTTCTTCTTGGGACCCTGCGGCTTGCGGGTGTCGGCTTTGATATTCTTTTTGATTTCACGAGCCGGGCGCGATCCCTCAGCAACTGTGCCCCGCGACGCTGTTTCGCGGTGCTTAAGAACGACGTCAACCTGTGACTGGTAAGTGATACAGTTAATATCCAAGTAGCCTTCACTTACCTTTGCATGCTTCTTCGCCCTCGGATTTTCGGCTTCGGCCTTCGCACGACTGCGACGCTTGCGCTCGTTCTGGCCATCCTTGTTTCACCCTAAAACTGGGTGAATCTTACATTTCACGTAACGCATTGCCTCAAGTACAGTTTCGTTAAAATTGTTGAAGAGCCCATCGAGGCATCTCAAGGAAATCTCGCCGGTCGCTGGGTCAAACGAACTTTCAGTGCGTACATTGTCTTCGTGAAGATCGAACCGGCAGCTCTTTGGTTCAGGCGGTCCGCGCCAATATTTGAAGCATGTCTTTGAATGTTCGTGACTCTGGCATTTCAAAGCCACATTGCGCAGGTCTTGCTGTCTCTCGGGACTTAAACCACTGAGAGACGAAGTTGAACCGGAACCATCACTGAGCTGCTCGGAGATGGGGATCCCGCGGACAGAGCACGGATGGTGTTGATTTGAAGGAACGTCAACATTCGGCTCGGGTTTGGGCGGAATTGCATTTGATATTGCGTCGTCCAAGAACCGCAGGAGTCGCGTACAAAAATCAACATCAGATGGGTCGGAACTGAGAGTCCTTTTTTTAATTTCATTCGGATTTAAACCCCCTTTGACCCAAATTAACATGTGGCAATGAAGCGTACCACGTCCTTGAGCTTCAACACACCCATAATATCCATCAACAATGCCAAGCATTCCGCCTTCCAGATTTTTCTGTTCAGGGTCGTAACCAAGTAGGGCGGATATGAAAGCCTTCATGTACAGGTTAAAGAACCGAGCTGCTATAATTGGATTTTTGGCGATGAGAATCGATTGGTCCCAATAGTCAGGAATCTCCCCAGGGAGCAAGGAATCGATGTCAATTTCTGAGCCTGCTAAAAAATTTAACAATGGGATTGTATACATCCGCCGGGTTGATTGTGATGTAGAAACTTGGAAGGCCCTTCTCAATCATGAAGCCTCGGATTTCATTTCGCATAGCGACTCGAGCGGCCGAAGACCCCGGAACAGACGCTGCAACCGCATTGACTTGCTTCAGGAGATTCAAAACCTTTCGTTCTTCGTCATTCTTTGGAGCTGCTGATTCACCATTTGCGACACGTTCCGAAACTCGTTGGACAACTTCAGGCGAGACCGATGCGAATTGTGCCGCAACAGATGGAAAGTTGGATTTTTTGACTTTTAGAGATGTATGTAGGAGCATTTCACGGCGCTGTAAAATATTGAAGGCAGTAAAGAGGAATGAGGGGTGCTCTTGGAAGCGCTGGTCGGACAAATTCAACAAATGTTTGACGTGACGCTTGAGAGACAAAGGCTGAGGTCGCTTCGAATCTTCTGGGCCGCCGATACCATATGGGAAAAGCGTAGGATAAATCATAGGGAATAAAAAACTGTCTTGCTTGAACTCGTTCGCAGGTTCGCAGTCATGCGGGATCTGGATATAACCTCCACCCTTTTTTTTTTCATGGCGTAAAGCAGCGGCACGGAGTTCATTTGAGGATGAATGACAATCAACATCTGCTATTACAACATTGTGAAATGGAATAGAGGGTGTACGGGTAGTCTGGGAAGATTGGAATGACTTGCCAGGTGTTGGCGTAGAGTCATAGCGAGCGGTAGCAGCATCATTAGCAGCATTTGGTTGGATGTGCTCAATGGTGAAAGGAAGGACAGGATTTTCCTCGAGCTGTCCGAGACATTCTTCGTTCAACTTGATGTCATGGTACAACGGATTGTGGATTTGAAGCCATTCAAGGGCAGCCCGGACTCGTTTTGCATTTACTGCCAAGGGTTTTGCATGTTCACGTTAGCCACTCGGTGGTCGGAGGTGCGGTCCTCACGAACAGAACACACACTGGTGAAACAATTTCCTCAATTGGCGGGGGCAATAGCTCAGCAATTTTAGACGGTTGCTGTGGGTATATAATGATGTGGCCTTTGACACCACGCTGAGTAGTTGGAAGGACGAGATCCTGGTTTTCCTCCTTCAACTGAATAATCCAGCATTTGGAACGGCATCGAGCAATCATAGCTTCTTCAATGACTGTCAGATCTTTGAGTTCGTCGGGCACAAGACCAAGAAAATTTCGGTTGGCTAGAGATAACGGCGGCATCTTTTTGTTTTTCAGTGAAGAATAACAGACAGCGCAGAGTGAAAGTGTCGGGACACCGCCATCGGGGGGCATGGTGATTCCATCAGGGTCAACTAGCGGGTCGCGGAGTAGTCCTTCGTTGTAAGGCATCTGTGGATGAATGCAGGCAGGGTTAAGCCACTTGTAACGATCGAGAAAGAGGGCTTCATTCGTATTGAGATCAGGGCGACGCAAAAGAGTGTTGTCAAAGTCGTTGAGTGTTAGCGAGCAGTGAGTTCGAAGTGATGCTGATTCGGCACATGATGCACAAGTGAATGTCGCGAGTGTTTCAGATGACGTCTGTTCACGGAAAAGATTAACGACTTTATCTTTCAGAGACTGTGGGACGCTGTTCGGCCAAGAGGCTGCGATCTTCTTAAACTCATTTTCGTAGAAAGCACGAGTCTCTTCCTTTTGACGACGATTGGTTTCGGAACGTATTTCAGCCTTTTTACCCTTGCGCAGTATACTTATATGCTCTTTCAACTTTTTGCGCAAGTCGTGGAGCGTGTCAGAATGACTGTACTCAATGTCCAATGCTGACAGTAGTCTGCGCAAAGGATTCTGGGTAAGCTTACTACCACAGAGGGCGGCAAGAACATGCACTTGGAGATCCGGATGTATTGAATTCACTCGCCACTCATCACACACATCCGCTGAGGAAGAACGGAGTTCTGTGCTGGTAGACAGCAAGTATGGGTCGGTCGCCGGAGATACGAAGGGTACGGGTGAAGCAGGAAGTGGGCGAAAGGTCCCAGAAAAGTCGTACAGGCGTAGAATAGAAATGTGGTTTAAAATAGGGAATGTGCCGTGTGAGCGCGAAGCACAGGTGGAGGGCGTAAGGACTCGGTGAGGGCGATAAACTGGAGCTCAGGTGTATTCTGTTCACTGGCGACGTACCCGCGTTGGGGTACTCTGGTCACTGGTCGCGACGTAGGTGGTGGTTCGTGTGTAAGGAGGTAATATTTTGACCTGTGTACATACAAAACAAAGAGACGGTCCGAGGACCGATGTGCCGTACACTACAGGAGGAGATAGGGGGGAATAAGGAAGCTACGAGCGGGTCATCCACCCCTTCCACACCGCGCAGTCGGGAAGAGAGATATCTCTGAGAGGATCAGGGGCAGAAGCATGTGAAGCTGAAAAACGGGCACAGTGGCCAGATATGATGTGCTTCGTAATTTCCGTACGAATGTCCTCAGCATTGGCTTTGGGAGGGATATTGATCCGGTGGAAAGCAGCAATAGCAATGAGAACCGGTTTTCGATGGGATTCAAATGAATTGAAAAAATCATACATTTTGAAAAAGCTCATAGAGGATGTATATGAATCTTTTCCTTCCTATCATGGGAAAAGCAAAAGATGATCTACAAGGAACCACATGCAAAAACAGGGTCAGGCCAGACCTTGCCTGCAATTTGCGTTAACGATCTAACGAAATACCATTCTTGGTCCGTAGATTGGAAATATTTCTGCCTGGCGCCTCGTTCACCCGCATGCAATGATTGACACTATAGCACTCACTCCACGCCATCGATAGTCAAGTCGACGCCATACCAAATCAGGTCCCAATCGCGGTGCCAGTCGACTGTTTTCACCACCTCATTGAGGAAGCTTTCCCATGAGAATAATTCAATTGCGACGGCGTTCGTCATCAGCATCCGGGTCGCCATGAGGGCCTATGGGACGTCAGCGCAGCAAATCGGGACTTAAAGTCAGCAAGCCTACCGACTCATGCATCGCAACGGTCTCCCAGGCTTCCCGTCCTGGGAGCCGGTCACCATTCTCTTGATTTGGATCCTTCTCCAGTAGAATTACATATCCGTTCGTCGCCTCATTTGACACCAGTTTCTGGACGATTCCTGGGGGTAGGGTCTCAACAGCCCAATCAGTATCCGAGCCCGTTGTGAATTCCTGTTTTCCTCTCCCATGAGGCAAAAGTACATAAGAGACGCGGGGCATTCGCGTCAGGGTGGTCATTGTATGACAGTCGAAGGTTGGTCGAAGGCGTTTTTCTTTATGTACGCGTGTGGATCACTGCACGTGAATAGTGATGTTCTGGCTGGGCTTTAACTAAGTGTAGTATTTCGACCGTCACGCATCCCACTAGCGGATATATTGATTCAATGTCCCGCATCACGCCCCCGGTGGTCGAATGTAAAATTCGTCACGGTCCCTTGAAATTTGCTCAAAGGGCATAAAATCCAAATTTTTTCGTTCCTGTGGTCGGAATTTTCGCTGGTGTCACGCAAAATTTCGGCCGTGGTCGGATGGTCGGTAATTCGAGTCCCGCGTCACACCCCTGGTCGAATTGAATGAAATACACCGCCATTCGTGACTAATATGTTCTGTCAACCTTTGTACTTATTTTTATTTTTGAAATAAAATAAGTACATCCCACTAGCATTTTTTAAATGCCATGTTTAACAAGCCACATCACAACGTCGCTACGAGAATCTGCCGACCTCCAGGAGATGTTTTTGAACTCACATGTTCACGTAACATTGTAATAACCTTTGTGAAAGCTTGCTTGGCTATTGACAAAATATGGCTTCGTGATGTCTCAGTAACATCCGTCACGAATGGTGGTGTAGTACAGTACCCTGGCTTTTGCCTAAGGCATCCCACAAGTGCAACCGCGAGTACTCGGATCCGTAGCCACAGACACTTGCATACAAAAATGTCAAACTCGGATCCGTGCGAGTTTTTTCCCGCGGATGGGTTCTTACCCGTGGGTATGGAGGTATGTACACCGTTTGGTATAACGATTCTCAATCTGCAGAAGCATTCCAAGGTCATCCGCTAATTCAGCTTGTTGTGAGCCAGGTTTTGCCAGGGAAGTTCGCCCAAGGAGGAAATGCTGTTACACACAATATCAAACCAGTGTGGGGCTCCAGGGCAGGCAGACACTCAGTGCCGTCACCGGGGACAGAGTGCTGGATGGGGTGAGTGGAATCCACAGTTTTCTCTCCCTTCAATGCCGTCAACTTTTTATAGAGGAGGACCTGCCGAATGACACGGGTATAGAGCGAGGGGAACACTCCGCCGCTTAAACGAGTTTCTGTACGTTCAATATATTCCGTGTACCTGCCACCCGAGAGGTCAACACAAGATTTTGTTGTTTTGACGATGGCTGGCCTCGATGGCGGAGTTTTGATTGGACCAGGCTCAAAGAATAGTGGCGGTCAGAGTAAAATTTAAATGGGCGATTCTGACAACGATTCTGGACACGATTCTGGAATTCTTTTATCGTGGGAGAATCGTCATGATGTAGAATAGCCCTCCAGAATCGTTGTAGAAGCGCCTCCCGAGGCGCTTCTACAACGATTCTGGACACGATTCTGGCTGTAATTTAATTAAAAGCCGATTCTGAGCGATTCTCACACGATGTTGATGGGAAAAAGAATTCCAGAATCGATGTCAGAATCGTTGTCAGAATCGAGGTGAGAATCGCCCAGAATCGTCTACTCTGACCGCCACTAATGCGGTAACACGGAATGTCTAACAGGCGAGTTAGTCTCTTGAACTTACTTATCGGGGAAGCCAGACTTGCCGCATTGACTTTTCGTGAGATGTATCGTCGGAATTCCTTGCGAATAGGCGCGTTAGAATCGCGCTGCAAATCCGCAGGGGACCAATCACCGGCTCTTTTGATCTGATGATGTAACGAAATTTCTCAAAACATGGTCTTGAGCAGAAATACTATTTTTCCCCTGTATCTCAGTCAGTAAACTCTCCTTCTGTCTGCACTTTCAACTGGGCAAAATATGTACAATAAGTATGGTTTTAATGGCAACAAAAATGACAAAAAAATGATTTTGCTCTCTTAATTTGAGCCATGCAACTGCCGGAGCGAAGCGAGGGTATATCTTGTTACCGGTTTAGATTGTGTGCCATCATCATGTGGGTGCCTTTTGATCGAAGCCTCAGTGAGGGTGAATGTCGACAAAACCTCCCAGTTCAACGGCACCAACTCTACCTACATTATCTCGCTATTTGACTCACTTCCATCACTGTACACCTGCTAACATCTGTAGGCATGCTCGAGCGTACGCAGCTCCGCTGCCATCCCTGCACGTACGAGCTTCGTGCGGAGGAGCACCGGCTCCGCACCCGTCCCTCTCTCAATCAATAGAAATAAGTCCAGTCTACGTAGCTACAGGTACTGACGAAGGGCCTGCATCCAGGCCAATGGTCCTGCAGAAGCTGTCTGTTGCTTCTCCTGATGCCGCTGTCGCATTCTGCGGTCCACTTCCTCCCTTTCCCTAGCGTTTCGCTCCATCCGCTGCTCAGCAACCCAGGCCGGCACCCCAACAACAGCGGCCATTGGTGTTGTCTTGTGTCCTTGAAGGTAGCGCTGCAACTCTGCGATAGAGAATTCCGCAGGTGGAATGCCGAGTGAGAAATTGGTTGCAAGATTGCCGATAACAGCCTCCAGCGTGGTGGCGTTTACTTCGTCTTTTCCAAAGGACAGAAACCGGGATTCGGTAAAGAAGTGCATGAACAGCGACTGCGCCTGGTCTCTCGTGGCGAGTCCGTAGGCGACTTTACAATCGATTCGTCCAGGGCGCAGTAAGGCCGGGTCGAGGCGGTCTATGTGATTTGTCTATGAGGTAGCGTAATGCTTAGAGGACAAGGATGGCAGGATAAGGAGAAACTGTACCGTGGCAAAGAAAAGCCTCCCTTCTTCGCTGCCGACACCATCAATCACATTCAAGAGTCCCGAGAGCGTGACCAGCGAGCGAACACCATGAGCCCCTATAGCGTGACCAAGAGGACCTCGGCCACCAGCACCGTAAAGTTCATCTCGGTCCCCCTCGTCACTCCGGGACGCGAAGGCGCAGTCAATGTCTTCGATCAGGAAGATGGCATCCTTTGGAATCAAAGATGCAGCGCGTTGAAGGAAAGAGTCATCAACACTGGGCGGGATCCGTCACCAGAAAAAAGTCAAAGGATAGCCAATAGACATACTGCCTGGAGGCCAGTGACATCGAGTAGATTTCCAGGTTTAGAGCACCTGCTAGTGCGTATATTGTGGATGCTAACCGCATTTTCCTCATCAGCCAAATGAGAGTTCATTATTCAAGATTATGTGACTCACTTTTTCCAGTCCCTGGGGGTCCATAAAGCAAATATCCTCTGCGATGCGGGATGCCTACTTCAAGATACCACTTTTCTGTCGAGATAAACTCCTTGGCGTCGCGAACGAGGTCGGCGACCACACCCTCCGGTAGAATGACCGAGCTGTGAGGTGTGAATTTGTGAGGCACAAAGCAAAACCGGATGACAACAAACTTGAGTGACCGACGATTCTTGTGCTTCACAGTGTTCCAGGTCGAGGCAGGTCCGTAGTGTCGCGGCTATCCCCAGAAACTCAGAAGAAGGACATGGGGCATGGGTGACCATACCGAGTCTGCCAGATGGATAGTTACGCGGTGTTGGTTGATATCCACGTAACGCGTGCGGGCGTCCTCTACAAGCTCAGAGAGTAAGTTCACATTTCGTGTATACATTCTTTTTCCAAAGTAAGTAAATAGGTCAAAAGAATAAGGATAAAGCTAACGTCAGGAAGATGCTAGAGATTGGCTGATATGTGCCGGATTCCGTGAAGTTTCCCTGCTCGCTATCTTGGGTACGTTTGATCTCGATCCAGTGCCCTCGCCAACGGAAGAGTTGAGGTAACCGGTAGGTTGGGACATATTCTGCATTGCCCTTGATAGTCGGGTCAATCCCCATCTTGACGGACCACTTGCGGCGTGAGTTGGTAGCGTTGACCACGAACTCGCGGGAGCTGCGCCACACGCCTTCTTGTGTCTAAGTGAAATGTAAGCCAGAGCTCCGAGAACAGATGGAAGACGCACCAGAAATAGTATGACCCACTCGTACGCTGGATCACCTTCGTGGAATTGGGCAGTCATTGAGTATTCTTCCGGGTGGCGTGCGTTAAATCAGCAGGAATAAGAACAAGAAAACCACAGACGAAATCTGAACCGAACTATCATCCACTGAAAGAGCCTCCGTCCCGTCTCAATGATCGATCCTAGTATGAGCAGCTTGATGCTTGAGCCGAGGTAGGCCTGAGAGACCATTCCAAATGCCGCCAGTGCTGTTGAAAGTCCCATGAAGGAGGTGATCCATTTGAACCTGGCGCCACCTTGAAGCTGAGGATTATCGATGGGATTCAAGGGCATGAAAGTATGTAAGTGTAAATTGCCGGTTCGCAACGCTTTTAAATAACATTGAAATGGAGAGGTCAGCGGTGATAGTGAGCTTGCCACTCCACCGGTAGTCATCGTCGATGTTGTAATGGCTGTCAGGCGGCCTCAGAGCTCCTATCAGGATTCCGGAAGGCAGGATTCCCACATCTTGTCTGGGCTCGCGGTTCTGCGGTCCCGCATGTGTATTATACAGCATGTGTTTAACTGCTGCGAGCCACTTCACTAGCTCCGTTTCATCTTTGGCACCATTGAGTAGTCCTCCAGTTTATGGAGAATTGGGCTAAGTATCAACATTATAATTAGGGTGTATGTAAAAAAGATTGGATCTGTTTCAGGAAGAATAAGTATCCGGGGGGTCAAAAGAAGGGCTACTTCTAGGCTACCCCAAAAATATTATATTAGGCTGGGTGCAAAAGATTGGATCTGAGTTCCAGGAGGTAAATCAGGGTGTCACGGCTGTTGTCGACAATTCGGCATACTGTTGACCTTCCCAAGGCAACAGGCTCTAATCCAATCGGTAATTTCCGCTGAATATTCATGTACATGGTAGTGTGAGCATGTTGAAACGCAAATGGAAGTGTCAAAATATTGCTCCCACCAAAGCACCCACGTTTCCCCTAGCAATGAAACATATTTACCTCTGGCTTCACTCACCTGTGCATTTTTGTCGATTGAATGTGGGATAGGAGTGCTCTCTTTATACTTATTGTGTACCGTGAGACGGCTTTACGTGAGAACCACATATATATAACAGAACGGAGCGCTGGCGGTGTAATCTTTCAACCATGCATGTAGAAATAACTGACCTCAGGGACAGGGTCTGGGGTAACAAATTACGTGACCCATTGTATTACTCTTAGATCTGGAAGTGATCTGGAGTGTATCTGGCAACCCTGAAAGAACCTGAAGGCACCCCTGAACTATTAGGATGACTCCCACGCCACTTGCCTCATGGACTCAACGGCCACTTAGTACTTTCATTACCATCAATTTCTGAAAGAGTCCGCCCATTATTCATATGTAGTCAGTACAGATCTCCATCCATACCAATGCTTTGAAGGGCCCTGACTGTTGAATGCCCGCTCCCAAGGCATCAGTTCAGAAGGCTCGGCAGAACGAAAACCCGGGTGTCATGGCAGGGATGCAGTGCCCCAACTCTGGGATCTTGGGATGTGGCGGAATGGGTGAACTTCCATTCAAAGTGATGCATTGCCCCAGCAGCCTGGCACAGAGCCCGCATGGAGGGGTGCGAAGCTGTGTTTCTGCCGTGATTTTCCATCAGAAGCCTGGGCCTCCTCATACAATATGTCATCTCTGCGTACGCAGCGAAGATCGAACTGGTGGAAGCAGAGCGTTCACGAGTCTAGTCCATAGGTTTGCTATTGGTTACCAGAATCACAGGATTAAAGGGGGCTGATAGCCGGTACAACCGATACGGCACCACGCACTCCACGTGATTCGATGTTTTAAATTTATCACCCTCTTCTGCCTCCGACCCTCAAGGGCCTTCGCCCACAGCGACGCCCAACCACCCGTTGCGGCATGTGTCAAAGCATTTGCATTCTGGATCTTGTGCTTCTGGAAGAGTGCTCACTGCACATTTACATTTCTCAACATTTGAAATTTTCGAGATCTTGATAGTCACCGAGGCCGTGGTGATTGACCTGATCACCATCTGCTACCAATGGTGCCGGACATGGGAACATCAGATGGTCATCTGCCCACATCAGATTAATATACCATATGAATGGCACTGCTTCTGTCAGGCTCAAGGTTAATGAGGAAAACATGCAGTGCAGGTTCCTGGGTCTTCCATGGTGGGTTCCATGAATGTGGGTTGATTCTATGATTGTTCCACCATGGAACCCACAGTGGAAACTCCACTAACTCCACCGTGCATTCCATAGTGGAACATTAACCTCCACTATGGTTTGATGAACATGGGCACATTCTATGAACATCTAGGAACCCACAGTGGAACTCCACTAACTCCGCTGTGGGTTCCAATAGTGGAACAGTAACTCCACTGTGGGTTCCATAGCGGAACATTCAAATTCACCGTGGACGACCCAGGAACCTGCACTGCATGTTTTCCTCATTAACCCTGAGCCTGACACAAGTGGTGCCATTCACATGGGATATTAATCTGATGGATCTGCTGCCTCATGTCCCTAGATTATACTTAGCACCACATAAGCCCTTGCAGCCCAGTCTAGAAGACAACTTAACCAAAGGATATGCTCTGCAGGTGATGAGATCGGTAAGAATGGTTTGGCTGCCACGGACAAGGCCTCCACCAGAGACAAGGACATAGACAATGGAGTGTTGAGGGAGAGAACTCAGAAAGAAGTCTGAATTGACATGGCGACGTGTCGGCTACGGTATATAATTGGTCAGCCCGGTAAACTTGATGCCATCACCTGCCAATCCTTTCTGCGTGCCAAGCCGTTCTGTAAGTGCAATTGATGGAGAAATAGAATTCTTAAGACCCAACCTGCAATGGCCAGCTCAGTCGGTCGCAGGCTCACCATACAGACAGCGCAACAACTGGAGCTGGGATTCGTACATCTTCCGGAAGCTACCCCATGCCCTTGCCAATTCGTTCCCAGCCATGCTCATTTACCGGAGCGCGATCTCGGAAAGCGTTCTTTATGTTCATGTGCTCCTGCTTTCAGAGTGGGATGGGTGCAAAACAGTTTTCGGATGCTCTCCGGGTTCGCCATCTCGAAAACTTCGATAAATTGCAGTTGTCCTATCTCTCGAGGCTCGCGCGCGCTAAAACGATGCAGGGTTGGTTCGCAAAAAAAATTCGAGAGCTTCCTTCCCTTCCATGATCAGTCGAGCAACGGGTATCACGGATTTGTTCCAAGTTCTCAATGGCTGCGTGACTTGTTCGACAAGTTCATGGAGCTTCACGCCCATGATTTTGACCAAGCCCTGTCTAGGTTTCTGTGCCATACCTGTCCTTCAATTGCATCCAGAAACGATTTACGAAGGTCGAATAATTTGCCCTAGCCATCGGGATTTCCCAGAAAATTCCCCGGAAGGGGCGCAATTGAACTTGAATGGCGAATGAGGGACGGGACGCAGGAGTAGGTCCACAACTCGAAGTTTGACGGTCTTCGCACCGCATTTCATCCCGGCCGCAGAACTACCCGGGAATGGAATGACCCCAGATTCGGACGGTCAGAAGGGTGACGAATGTTGTACATTCTCGGAAGCACAACATTGACGGATTGAGTGGGGCTCAGATTTGACGAGCTCAATCAGAAACATCTATACGTCGCCCTCTCCAGCGCCGACCAAGCCGTATACGTACGAGACACCTTGCTGTGTGCGAGTAGAAGATTTGGTGTGTTGCATATGACCTGTTCGACGAAGGTTTAGGATGCAGAGACGCAGAGGGTATCAATGTGTCAGAGAAAAGGCTGAAGGAATATTTGTCAATGGTGGATCGGTCGAAGCTCGTCACAGGCCGCCAAGGGGAGTGAATCGGAAAACATTGCCAAGGATTTTGGTAAGTCCACCAAAAGGCCGCGTATTTCGATCTGAAAGAGCTCTGCAGCACCCAATTGCAAGTAACGGTTTCTCGAAGGCGTATGGTCATGACCAGTCCGAGCCTTGAGGACGTACGTGATAGCTTGGAGTTGGGGCCATGGCTTGACAAATTGACAGGTCTTTCGGAGAAGAAATTCCACGTCTTTGAAATAAGAGCCCAAAACGGTAATGATTCAATGTTAGCGGAGTGCAATCTAATGAATTGAGGTCCTAGAATGTGGCTAGAAAAAAAGATGGGTCGGTAATCCAAAATGTCACATGTATGGCCACTTGGATCATCACACTTTCCTCCCATTTTCATTCTCATCCACCACTGTGGGCACTGTTTTGGACATAGACTTGACCCAATGGTCATTCAATCTATCCTAGTACATGATTGAAACAACCAGAGGCGCCAGGTAGTAGGAGAAAGGCCAGTCGGGCGGTGTCGAAAGCACAGGAAATTAATAACCGAAGGAGATAGATACAGGAAACCACCAAAAGACGAAAGGGTTTCGGATAAGTGGAGAAAACCATAAACAGATACAAAGGATCGCGGGGCATTTCGTTAAAGAACGGTTACAGTGTAGTAGTGTCACTTGGATCAGGAGCGTCGCTTGGATCATTCTTTTTGTTCAGAATTAATTTCAAGTGCAGAATCATACTGAGGCTCGAGATGTGTTTTGGGGTCAATCAGCTTTTGATCTTGGCAGAGAGTGAAAAAAGTAACTTGTGAGAGCTAACTTTAATTTTGATCGCCCCTTGGCTTGGCGGGGGCTAACTTTACGGTGCTTTTCCCACACTTGGCGAAACTAACTTTTGGACAGCTAACTTAGACGGTTTCTGATAAGACGGTGCGACCCCACTATATGCTTCATAACACCTCAAGAGCACTTTAAACATCAGTACTTATCATTCTTACTCTGCCACAGTGTCCGTGAGTGCTTTCATTGTTGTTCAATCAAAGTTAAACAATATCTGCGGTTATTCTCTCACTTTGCTGCAACGCTACTCTATCTTTCTCACTGCGGCCGAATCACAGTGGCAGGGATAAAACACTACTATTGTCTGCCCTTCCTTGCCGCTGCTTTTGTCAGCTGCCCCTTTAAATTTTTAGCCTCCTGGCCCCCCGAACATCCTATGTTCCGTTTTCTTGTTGCAGTCTCGGCTTGCTTCAACTCACGTGTGTATATATTCTGGTCTTTTGCTTTGCCGCCCGGCCATTTTTTGCTGTTTTGGTGCCAATTTCGTCAAAAAAAGCTGTTTTTTGGTCATTCTGCGGGTGTCATAGCGTGCGATTGCCCCAGATCACGCTTTTTAAAACGCAGGACACATGTCTTGACTTGAACTGTTGCAGTGCACAGAGTGGCCAAAAACTGAGCGTATTTCTACGGCGTCCTGCGCGTTGGAATGGTTTAAAATGTCCGCCCCGCGTGTTACTCGGTCTAACCTTGTGCTGACCTACGCCCCAGCTCTAATCTTGCTTGGATTCACGTGTGCATTACCCACTCCTCTTATATGGCTGAGTGCAGGGAACGGATCAAGTCCGAATTTTAAGGGTTGGGAAAGAAGCCAAAATCAGTATCACCACCTGCGGCTTTGGCTCCATGGTATTGGAAACCGTTGCCCTCTCCCTCCAATTCAGTGATCACGACACTCCCGGAGAGGAAGTGCAGATTTTTCCCTGACATTTTTTTGGTCCCGATGGTGCCTCGGGCATGAAAGTGAAGTAAAAAATCTGGGGAATATATATTCGACCCAAATTTCAATTCTGGAGTTGGCTATCGCGACATCACTGCCGGATCCACCACCTGAAACTATGTACATCAATGGTTCTTATACTCAGAACCTGCCGAAGCCAACAAACGTGTTTGGGACGCCCCGGAACCGGTCAGCAGATGCGAGAAAGAAAGGGTTCACATTTACCGGCGCAGTATTCAAATCACATTTGCCATCTCTGTGGTCCCCCACTGATGTATTCGAAGAAACTGGGTGGTATTCTCTTGATTTACAAGTCGCCAAGGATGTGTGAGATGCATGCACAAGGCCTTGAGTGTCATCTCATTGTTTTTAGGCCAGTTGGCAGCAATTTTAGAGTCAATCTGGTGCGAAACCACTTATTCAAAAAATATGTCCCCCCCTCGGGATCGAACTCCCGACCTTCTGAATATGGCAGAGCCAAATCGGGAACACGCGAAAAAAAAAATGAGCCAGTCTCATAGTTTTTAGGAACACCGAACAGCTGTAATATAGCCGAGAGGGCTAGGATATTCCGCGCCGCGTCACCGCCGCGTCACATGGCAACACCGCCGCGTCTTAACATTCGATCGCCGCGTCCTCCCTCGTGACTGCCGCGTCCTCTATCTCCATCGCCGCGTGTCGCCGCTGTTCGCCCAAACACCTCATACTCGATGGTTCCTTCCTCCACGCCGTCCACGCCAACCCAATGTGACTCAATCACGTACATTCCACCAGAATGTGCCATGATCATCCCCACGGCCATTAACGTTCCCTCACTAAACCTCATGAGCCTCACCACATAGCATCCCAGATCCATCCGGGTATTGTGCGGGGCTCCCTGTTCCATCCTACCGTCATCGCCTTCTCACGGCTCAACCTGTGAAGTGACTCCATTCGATGTTCTTTGCTGCTCACCCCCACTTATTTACTGATTCGTGGTAGTTCCCCACGTCGCATGTCACAGTCGTTGTGCGGTGGGGCAATTCCTTGGGCTCCACCCACTTCAATGCGAAAGCGGCAATCAAATAGAAAGTGCCCGACGCGTACAAGAGCCTCAAAGTCAAGCACACAGCCTGCAACTCCTACAGTGCCGGCGGCGGCTGCATATCCTAACCCGTACGATTCTGCGTTGTTCAGCAGACGCAGGCATGTGGGGATCACCATCACGGACCAAGGCATTGCGAGTACCCATACACATACTTAGCTGATTCCCAATATATATCATTTCCTCTCCCCTTTTTTGGCATGAGTACCGACGAACTATGAGCACGATAAGAGCTATGAGAGCTGCAGCTATAGCAGCTGTCATAGACAACATGGCAGCTATGAGGAGTTATAGAGTGCTATAGATTTATGGCGGCTATAGCGGGCTATGTGGGGGAAGGAGATTTTGACGCAGTACTGACGTTTGACGCATGCAGCGTCAGTCTGCGTCAGTTGAATTTTGCGTCAGTGGGTGAATTTACCTTTGCCACCATCCTTGAGGTCTGATATCTCGCGGCCATCTATGGTGCAGGTCACCTAGCTGCCGCTACCAAAAGTTAGTGGCCAAATTGGCCGGAGAAAATTTTAGCCCAGAACACAGCCACAATAGGCACTCTTTTCATTATTTCCACCGCTAGTGGCCAAACTCATGTGCCATTTTTTTTTTTACCTCCCTCATTTTTGACTTAAATGGAAATCGCTCTTTAGGATCTTCTTCTATCGTCAAAAGACACACTTTCTAAAGAGGGATAAGAAATCTGGCCAAAACTCGGCCCGGAAAATCTCAAGCACGGGCTAGCGGCAGCTAGGTGACCTGCCATACGACCCGTTTTCCTTTGGCAGCGCGGGAGGATACTTCGACAACTGAGGAGACGGGAAATCCACCTATCCCCCGCCAGATTCCCCCTCAGCTTGATCCTGACCTCATTGAAATAATTGGCCGCTTCGAGATGATGGATGAAGATCCTTCGGACGGGCCTTGCTCCCGAGCCACTGGAGGATATGAGTTTGGACGACGAAGACGAGGCTGACGAGACAGAAATACAAGACCTGTCAGTGCTGGAAAAATTCTCGGCCACATTGTTGCGAGCCCAGCAGATCGCTGTTGCCAAGGAACGAGAGTTGGAGAAAAGCCGAAAACGCCCTCGCACATACACCAAAAACATTGAAAAGAACCAATGAAAGGAATCGAAAGCGCTTCCGTGACCTCCAAGCAAAAGGATTTGCGAGTGTTGCCAACTTTTTTTCCCACGTGCACGATACAATCAGCAAGCGCCCCCGCACAGAGGAAACCACAGTGGATAATCATACTGAGTGTCCCAGGGAGGAAGCGGAGAGCAGCAGGATGACAACCAGGGAGGCTGGGATGCGATCGGAGGAGGGCACTCGTGTCAACGAGGGAGAAGAAGAGGAAAGTTCGGATGAATCCGAAAACGGAGATTCTCTTCCTGCAGAGGTAAGCCATTCCATTGGTTCAATCATAGCACACGCATTGACTCAATGTGAGAAGGAGATGCTGGGCCCCGAAAATGATTCTGCGCGTTAAACTGTCGAACAAATGTTGCGAGATCTCTGTGCGGGCCAAAGGCCGAAGGATGACACCCTCTCGACATCGTCCGACATTGCACTCGATCAGTTACATTATAAAGACTTCCCCGCCCTTCGTCGTTCCCGGGCATCACTCGAAATCAAGAGGAAAGACAAGAAAATTGACTTTTTTTCCGTGCAAGAATTACAGCAATGGTCGGGACTTTGAACTTGTACCTTGACCCGTGTCACTGATGCGGCGGAATTCTAGGAGTGGGCGCGGCATCTCGCGGCAATCGTCAGAACGGGGCTTGGACCGAACCTAAGATATTCACTGCGTTCCCACCCTATGTAGACGCACCCACGTCTACGTTGATTGACATGTGCCGACATGCGGCGATCTTCGGCTACCTGCATCTACGCCGTGTAGATCACGGCCCTTCGGCGCCGTTGATTGATGTTCGGCTACGGTCGGCCACGTCGTGTAGATGCACCGCATCTACCCGTCGGCTACGTGGGTCTACCTGCGTCTACGCTGTAGACGCACGTAGACCCACTTCGCTCAACTTCACGATGCAGCCATCTTTCTGTTATACATTACATATGTCTATGTCTGGCTATGTGCGTCTACGTCGGTCTAGGTGAGTGGGACAGATGTAGACCAATGTAGATATAGGTAGACTAACAGTGTAGAGACATGTAGACACAGGGGTCTGTCTACCCTTCGTCTATGGGGGTAGACAGACCCTCTGTCTACATGGGGTGGGAACGCAGTGATTCCTAGATCCCCTTGTTGGATGGATTTCAGATTACTGCGCACTTCATGAGCGTAAGATGGGAAGCAAGCTACGTGCTCTCCATCAAACGTGCTTGCGGTGCGTTGTGACGCGTTGTTTCTCATACTTTTTGTGTTGGTGAAGGGTTTACAGCTCTTTGCATAATTGATGACAGTCAGCACTTTTCAAAAAAACAAAAACAATTTTGAGAGCCTGTTTTGTCTTGCGCATTTCTAGCTCAGTTCTGAACCGCTTTACGTGTTTGTGGGTGCGTTTTGAAGCGGCTAAGCGGAGCGTTCGGAGCGTACCAGAATCCATAGGTAAATCCCCCAAACTCCGGTACCGACCATTTCGGATATCTGAATTTGAGAACAACTTCAACTCGAGTTGATTCGGCTAATTCTGGGCGGATTTGGATGATCTAGCGCTCACTATTGAACAATTTAATTTGCATTTTGAACCCCATGCCACTGAATGGCATTTTGAATCACATGCTTTGTACTGCCATTTGAACCCTGTGCCTCACTATTGAATGATTTAATTCAGCCGAGAGCAGGAGGGATAAGGGAGCAGTTAACATATTTAAGGTTTGAATGGCATTTTGAGTCACAGGCTTTGTAATGTCATTTTGCACCCTGTGCCTCACTATTGAACAATTTAATTTGCATTTTGAACCCCATGCCACCGAATGGCATTTTGAATCACATGCTTTGTACTGCTATTTTGTACCCTTGCATTGCGACACTGTGGGATCGTCTCTTGACCAGCAACAGCAGATCCGGCCATCCTACCACAATGGCTCTCATCGAGTTTTCAGTGCCACACGACGGTCAGTCGCGGAATCTATATAATTAGTGACGACACTACACTAATATATATATCCGTAGCCAAATTACGTGTCTGACTTTCTTTGCGATTGTTCCAGAATCCGTGACATGTAAGAACCGGTACCCTAGCCCTGCTCAGGTAGTTGAGGCGAAGGAACTCGGCGCCATTCTGGCTATCTGGGCAATCGGCTCTTGTCGGTACGCTTGATGTTGTGCTGCATTCCTGGAATTCCCTGGCGTTTTCAGTGCATATCTGGCCGAAGATAAAGACATATATCTCGTCCGTATCTTCCTTTCATTGCCCTGGGCTTTTTCTCTGAGCATTTTCCAGGGTTACCATTTTAAAATCACCGCTCTTCGGAATGACCTGCGGCAAAAAGTCCGTCGCCTCAAAACCCCAGCTCTGGTACCAAATTACATGCAGGCTGAGTACCTTTTGTCACCCAATCGAGCTTGGCTGTGCCCGGCCAGCTTGCGACTAGCCGAGGTCCTGCATGCCAATTCCATGGAAAAACACGTCTTTTACGTTGTGGACAACAGAATGTTAGAGCTTTTCTTCGTCAACTTTGCCTGTGGAGAGATGTGGGGGGGGGTGGTGGATTTTGACTTCGCGAACCAGGTCAACAGAGCGGATCAGCGGGATCTTCAGGAGGCTATGGCAGATCAGCAGGGTCCATCAGCGGGATCTACAAGATGCGGTGCACATCACTCAGATGATGTCGCTTCAAAAAGGCATCGTCAGAGGAAAAGATCCGAAGATGAATGAAAGAGTCGCAACAAGGATTTAAAAAAAAAAAACCAAACAGAAGAGGTAATATATAACTAGAGCTGCAACACTGCAACAGTAATATCTTGTTGGCCTGACTAATTAGTGATGCCAGGCTTTCGGTGACGGCAGAAACATATTCCTGAGGCACAATGAAGTCAGTCACCCGAGGATCCAGGAACTCCGCCTCCAAAAGAAAAGAAAAAAAACTGTTCACCCGTCTCACGCTCCTTTTCGGTGAGATTTTGGCCCCTGGCCTGCAATTTCCGCAAGTGATCGTAGGCCCGGGAACAAAGCCTAAAGTCGCGGATGTGATTTTTGAATGTGGCGATGGATGTGGGGTAGTCGGTGATTCCGAGCAACGAATCAATGGTGATCTTGACGGACTGCCCGGAAGCTAGGTTATCGTGACATGTTTGGGGTACGAAGATGCTTCTGGCCACATCATGCTCGGCCCCTCATGCTCCGTGCTGCCATTTTGAACCCTGTGCCTCACTATTGAATGATTTAATTCAGCCGAGAGCAGGAGGGATGAGGGAGCAGTTAGCATATTTCAGGTTTGAATGGCATTTTGAGTCACATGCTTCGTACTGCCATTTTGACCCCAGTGCTTCACTATTGAATGGTTTAATTCGCATTTTGAACCCCATGCCACCGAATGGCATTTTGAATCACATGCTCTGTACTGCTGTTTTGAGCCCAGTGCTTCACTATTGAACGGTTTAATTCGCATTTTGAACCCCATGCCACCGAATGGCATTTTGAATCACATGCTCCGTGCTGCCATTTTGAACCCTGTGCCTCACTATTGAATGATTTAATTCAGCCGAGAGCAGGAGGGATAAGGGAGCAATTAGCATATTTAAGGTTTGAATGGCATTTTGAGTCACATGCTTTGTACTGCCATTTTGACCCCAGTGCTTCACTATTGAATGGTTTAATTCGCATTTTGAACCCCATGCCACCAAATGGCATTTTGAATCACATGCTCCGTACTGCCGTTTTGAGCCCAGTGCTTCACTATTGAACGGTTTAATTCGCATTTTGAACCCCATGCCACCGAATGGCATTTTGAATCACATGCTCCGTACTGCCGTTTTGCCCTCTGGACTTGCAGCTCCAGAGGTATTACCTATAACAACCGAGGTACGAGGTTCCAGTTATAGCGTCTGTTTATAAGAGACTACAGTCTGGCAAGTTGGGCATTTTTGGAAATTTTGGGGCCAAATGGTCCGTGGGCCTTGAAAAATGGGAAATTGGTTGAAACTGCAATGGATTGCAGTGTGGGAAATAGAGTCATGCGCTTGAAAATGTAATGGATTGCGGTGCGGGTTATCCACGCGTTTGACAATGCACGCCACAAGTTGGCCCGGAAACCATGGCTTTGGCTTGGCTTCGTCTGACCCTATATCACACTTGCTCCATTGTCCTGCAATAAAATAACCAAAGGTTTTCTGAAAAACCAACTGGTAGTGTTACTATACTGGATTTTTCCTTCAAGTCGACAATCACGTGTCACGCACCCCCCTGTCGATCGCGAAATTTGGTCGCGGTCACGCATCACACCGTGCACGGGCCTCTGACACGGATTCATGGAACGCATGAGGTGCTACATGCCTGGAAGGCACAGGCACTACCTCATTGCGATTTCGGCAGATGCCAGATCCTTGCGTGATCTCGCACAGCAGACGCTAGAACTCCTTGGTCAATACCACTGCGCCATCGCGGCTTTGAAACATCTGCGAGACGTCCACATTCAGATCGCCTGTTTGTACATTGTTAACAGGTCGTGCAGGGCTCAAAGCTTGGGTCCAATGCGGGCAGCCCGTGGGACAGGAGGGAATGGCATATGTAGTTAGTGTGCTGAAGTCCTGTAGGGACGCCACCAAACGTTCGATGTTGAACAACAGGCGGATTGGAGCAGGTATATTGGAGTATAGGCTCGAATCCAGCCTGCCTATGAAGGCAAGCCTGTCGATAGGGTCGATCTGAGTTTGAATTGCCGATACAAATTATGTACCAAAAAAGGTTATTGGTCAACTCACTCGTTTCTCCATGAAATCCCAAGATTTTTTGGCATAGACCTGATTTCATGGTATTCTAGAGTCTATTGCAATTTTTCTGACCCGAGCTGAATTGATCTCCCTTCAGTATGTCATCAAATTTGCGATAAAATCCGAACACACCTCCCAGGTGACGGTAAATCAGGTATCAGACACAGAAATCCCCCCCCGAAACACTGAGAAGACTCACATAAATTCAGTAACAAGGGGCGTTTCGGGTTCAAGGTTCGAACGGGTTCAGTAAAAATTGTCCTCGCCCGAACGCTGAACCAAACATTCGGGAATTTGCTGAACCTGAACCTGAACTTCGCGTTCAGTTCAGTCCGGTTCGGGTTCGAAGCAATTTCCCTTCCCGAAACTTGACAACTAGACACCTCTTGCGAACCCTTGGCAATGGAACAACCCGTGATGGCAGTGATACATTTGTTTGTATTTGTTTGTGGTTGAAACGCATCACGTGTGCGTTTCTTTCCTTGTCCTCACTCTCTACGCTTGCCACTTCTCGTCCCCACTGATCTTTCTAATCAAACTGACCATGCGCCGGGATGTTGATGCAACAACTTCAAGCCGATCTGCAAAAGACTCTCTCGAAGAATTATCCAGTCACCTCAGCGGGGTAAACACCTTTCTACTCACCAGATCTCCCTCTCATATCAGGCAATGCCACAGGCGGAGCGCATATGTTCAGAGGCCCTAGCTGAACGCGATGAACTCTTCGAAGCACTGCAAGTCGCCGAAATTCGGCATGAAGATGAGGTGCAGTCCATCATTACCGGCATTCCTGCGGTCTCAAATGACCTTTTCAGTCAGCGGCAATGCAGGCAACGGTGGGAATCACCCCCGAAATATGAATTCACTCTCACTAGTTTCACATAGATTGTGGACCTTCGGCGTCAGGCCGCTTATTGGGAAAGGAGGCCAAAAAATGGCAGAGCTCTTACTCCAGGGTCGAGCGAGACCTTCTCGCAGTCCGTCCGCTGTTTTTCTCATTCTGTGAAGGAACTGAATATCCATCCTCAATAGTTTTCGCAATCAGTGTCTATGGAGTCTCCGTCAAAACAATGTTCTAAAGTTAACTCTGTCCGCGGTTCAGACCAATCTTGCCCTTCGGCGACCCCGACTAGATCCAAGACGGAATCAGTCACTTCCAGGTCGCCAAAATGGTCCTCCCCGGGACGCATGGGCCACCACTCTGACATATCGACGCCCGGAAAGCAGATGATTAGTGCCCGGGCGTGCGCAGAAACGATTCCCCCTCGCCAAATCTTTATACGGCGCGTACAGGCCGTCGTGCACGTGAAGGAGGAGACTGATGGGCAAGATTTTGTTGGGGATGAAGACAGCAGTGATGAGCTTACGATGGTGCGTCCTGTCTAGTCCATGATTTATCCAGCTCAAAAGGAGCTTTAGAATGGACCTCAGCCTGATGAAATATATGGTGGCGTTGCTCCCGCATCGCCCAGCCCCAAGTCAATCAAGCGTACTAATGTTTCCGGGGAAGTCGAAACTAGCCCCACCAAACGGCGCCGTATGTCAGAAGCGTAGACCAGTACCCTACGGTATCGAGGCTTCTGATTAGTTTGTTAATCACTGAGTTGTACACTCGCTCGGTCAACCAACGCGTAGTTTTATTTCTTGGTTTCATTGACACATTGCCCGATGCCTGGATTATGGTTCTTTCCTTTGGTTTTCGTACTTATGGTACTGTTGTCCGCGGCCTGAACGTCCAAGATTCTTTGTGTTCTGAGGGTGGCGAGATTGTTTCTTGATCACATTTCCCAGCCAGACCACTTGAGGATGTTCGATTTCAAGCTGGGCTAGCCCACTGGATGACTTTCCATAAGCCTTTTCTTATCTTAAACCTTGTTTGAGTGGTGCCAATCGTGCTGTCACAAGAGTTATTCAGATTAATCTATTGCTTATGAGCTCCCATAAGCCATAAAGTAGTATTTCGCAACATTAATTTCATTAGCATGTTTACATCGCACGTGAGACATAAATAACGCGTCGACTTGCTACCGCGCAAGGATATCGACCTTTTCTTCCTCCATCAGCAGTTCGGGACATGGAGGACAACGACCAACAGCAGCTTGCCGGCTTGGCTACTGCCATAATACTGCTAGGTGCCATCGAGGCTCGGAGACTTCGCACAGAACGACAGAGACCAAGCCGTCAATACCAGCCCTACTGGATCTGCAGAGTGAGCCAAAGGTTTTGACGCTGAAATTCGGGCGAACAAGGGTTGTATCCATAGCGGCCATGACACAGATTCGCACGGTCCGAATCTGCCCTTGACAGACGGCTGCATTGATTCAGATGAAAGTAGCTGAAAGCCAGGTGGAATCGTATAAAGGAGAGATATTTGAGCAGAAATTATTCTGAAGAGGGGGTAGGGACCCCTCTACAGACTATAATATATTTAAGATATATTTAAGTTCTGTACGAGGGTCCAAAATATTCTAACCAAGATCTCCGCCCGATGGGGTCCTGACAGGTGTCGTGTCAGTGCGTTGATTGTGCGGAGTTTGAGCTCAAAAAACGAAATAATGCTTATGGAAAGTCATCCACTCAATTTTATAGACGTTACTGAGACATCACAGAAAAATGGAAATTTTCAGGGAGCGCAGTGGTACCATAAACTGGGAGCAAATGTGCGGCACCCGCCACCGCGTCCAAGTTGATAATCGCCAT
Source organism: Mycena olivaceomarginata (assembly GCA_029378375.1). Taxonomy (NCBI): domain Eukaryota; kingdom Fungi; phylum Basidiomycota; class Agaricomycetes; order Agaricales; family Mycenaceae; genus Mycena; species Mycena olivaceomarginata. The sequence continues at coordinate 717,880 of JARKIC010000023.1, read as the reverse complement.
AGTGAGAGCCCCGCGCTCACGTTCAGGCTTAACAACCCACATCCCGGTGTCAGGATCAGGTGTATCTCCCACCGGAACAAGCCATTTGACCAGGGCACACTCATACACTCGGTCGGCGAATCCGAACGACAAGAAGTGCTGTACGCGGCCAATGACGAGTCCGCCCAGCTTGGGGGATCCCACGTCTATCAAGACCGTGTCACGACGGGCATGTCCATGCCAATTCGGATTTGACCGAATTTGCTCGAGGTACATCCCGCCGGCACCACCGAGATCAGGGCGCATAGAAATGGGCGACGGCGGAGTGATGGACATCGATTCGACCGTCGAATACCGGGTACGCATCGACGGGGGTTGGCGGTAAATTGGGCTCAGGGGGGCTATGCAACTCCTCGTGTAGAAAGCGACGGAGGAGGAAGGGGAATTGGGGGTGGTCGATGCGGGCAGCCAGCGCAGGAAGTCGGCGAGGATATCCACATTCTGCAGATAAGTGAGCAAGGGTAATACAATATAAAGTAAAGTGTGTGCAAGCTCAATGTCGGAGAGAGACCTCGGGCCGTGAACGGTGCCGTCGTCGTTGTCCTCGTCCTCCGCAGGAACAGGTACTGCCGCAGCCAATTGCGGCTGCTCACCGTCGAGGACTGCGCGAGTGTACGACAAGGCAGTACCACTCAGCATTCCACGCAGGCGCAGTACCGTAGTTTATCTGGTAGTCTGCACTTCATCAAAGAATCAGAAAGCTGGGTACTCTCCAGAGCGTGACTGAAACGAGGTAATTTGGCCCATGGGTGACCTTACGCACAGTAGATGAACGGTATGGTCCGGTAAATTTAGGCTGAGGGGGAAGATCTACTTGAATACATGGAAAGAACAATATACTGTACTTTTTCATTCAAATCGTCAGTCACGCGTCACGCACCCCTCTGTCGATCACGAAATTTGGTCGGGGTCACGCGTCACCCGGGCCTTTGTCGAACCTTCAAGCGGTCACATAGGCCCTCAAACCGCCTAAAAACTGCAAAAAAGACAAAATTTTCAGTTCAAATGTCGAATTTCTCGGGGTGTCACGCAGAATTTCGGCGGCTGCCGAAATGTCAAATAGGTAAAACAAGTCACGCGTCACACCCTTGAACGAAAAAATACAGTACTACTTAACTTACTCCTAAGGAATTGGACGAGAATCGGAGGTGATATTCAGTCCTGAAGACATGGCACTTTTTTTGGCAGTTTGCATCAAGTCTCTCCGAGAATCACCGGCTCGCCGGCGCGGAGACAGGCTTGCTCCGAACCTACCAAATTTGAAGCACGTGCAAGCGGGGACGTAAGGCACGTGTCTTTTTGTGTTTTGTTGAATCACAAACAAGCGTACATATAAAGAGTCCTGTCACTTGCTTAGCTCTCTTCATCTTCCACCACCGATCTAGGACTCGACCGGGCCCTACGGTCAGTCACATCGTGTCGCGTCTCATACTCACGTCTTGTAGACCGCGGCCATGCTCTCGGGCCTTGGCCTCGACTCACCTACCAAGGCCAAGCCTGGCGCGAAGATCCAGCTCATCGACGACGCGCGCCGCTCGCCCTCGCCTGAGTCCGAGGACGACAACATGGAGGAGTTGCGCAAGAAGTTCGTCGGAGACATCACTCTACCTGAAAGTACGTGTTTCGGCGTCGCGTAGCGTCGTCGTCCAATGTACTGACATTGCCACCCATCAGGCGAAGAGCCTCTTCTCAAAGAGTCCCGTCGCTGCTTCGTCCTCTTCCCCATCCAATACCACGAGGTACTTTCGACGCGTCTTTTCACGCGTTTTTCGCTCAATCCTCGCGTCAGATCTGGCAAATGTACAAGAAAGCCGAAGCGTCCTTCTGGACCGCGGAGGAGATGGATCTGTCCAAGGACCTCCACGACTGGAACAACAAGCTCAACAACGACGAGCGCCACTTCATCTCGCATGTCCTAGCCTTCTTCGCTGCCTCGGACGGCATCGTTAACGAGAACCTCCTCGAGCGTTTCTCGAATGAGGTGCAAGTCGCCGAGGCCCGCTGCTTTTACGGCTTCCAGATCATGATGGAGAACATCCACTCCGAGACCTACTCCTTGCTCATCGACACGTACATCAAGGAGCCTGCCCAGCGCGAGTTCCTTTTCGACGCGATCGAGACAATCCCTTGCATCACCCACAAGGCCGAGTGGGCGCTCCGGTGGATCTCCGACGAAAAGTCCACCTTCGGCGAGCGTCTGGTCGCGTTTGCAGCGGTCGAGGGTATCTTCTTCTCCGGTTCATTCGCCTCGATTTTCTGGATGAAGAAGCGCGGTCTCATGCCGGGTCTGACGTTCTCGAACGAGCTCATCAGCCGCGATGAAGGCATGCACACCGACTTTGCTTGCCTGTTGTTCACGCACCTGAAGCGTCGCCCGCATCCCGACACTGTGCGCCGTGTCATCATGGAGGCTGTCGGCATCGAGCAGGAGTTCCTTACTGGTGCGCTCTCATCGCTCTCATGGTTCATCATCCATGCTGACTTCTTCCCGTAGACGCGCTGCCCGTCAGCCTTATCGGCATGAACGCCAAGCTCATGTGCCATGAGTAGCTTTTCAGCTGGGGTGAGTGAGTCTATAGCGCCGCCGGCATGGAATTCGCGAGAAAAACGACGCCAAGCAGGCAAGGTTGCCTCGAGGAAAGCAATCAACAGCTTTTCGACGGTCGGAAGTCGTGCGGGATGTGTCGCCAGCCAGTAATGAACACAATCCATGGCATATTCGTCAGGAAATGGCTCGCCGTCCAGCGTTGCATCCTCCGAGCAGCTAAGCGGATCCAATAACAAGTCAGTGTCAGCGATCAATTTCTCGATATGGTCCAAAATCTTTGTGTGTAGAGGGCCGAGGTCAATATGGTTCACGCCGGTTCGGCTCACAATTTTGCAGTATGCGTCCGGCACGGCGTTCTTGTATACAGTCATGACGATGAGCTCGCACATGGTTTCTTCGTCCTGTAACCCCTTCAGTACATTCTCCTCCATGTGGTTCAGACCAGGTGTTTGTTTCGTGTCGCGGATGAGTCGCAGGAACTGGATGTAGGCAGCATGGTAGGTGACGAGCTCGGCAGCTCCAGCGAGGTGAGTTCCGTAACGATTATTTGAGGTGTCAGGAAATTTTACGGTCGAGTGTTCGCCAGTGGCGTCGAATTTCACCTTGGAAAAAACGTGTCGGTGGAGGTCCTGGTGGCCGCGTTTGTCATCTTTGTGACGGAATAGGTCGCCGCATATGCTGACAACTTTGTAACCTCCCCGTTGACTTGCCTTCAGAGCACGCTCGACCGCCGCAGAGTCTGCTTCATTCCCAAGGGCGATAGTTGCAGCGTTTTCCTTGTTCGCCAGGAGAACTGGCGGCGTGAGACCCAGTCGTTCGTACGCTCCCTCCATGCCCGCGACTTCAGCTTTGGTGCAGTTGTGGTCCTTGTGTTTACAGCAGCCTGCAACGACCATTCGAGTCAGAACCTGCTGTTGTTCTTGAGGCAACGATTCAAGCGCGGTGGAGCCTAGATGGCGCGCCAAGGATTGCATAGCTTCGGCACAAACTTCGGGAGGTAGGGCGCTGGAAAAGTGTCAGTCAATACACAAAACTTGCACGAAATACATACTTGGGGTCAAGACTGTCCGGATCATCACACGTTTCGCGTACAACATCCCAGAGCGCGGCTTCCGCTTCAGCCATCGACATGCCCTCCAGCCGCTTTCGCCCAAGATCCTTCTCTATCACACCTATCTTTCGATCCTTCGACTTGTACGCCCGCCGATACGACATCTGCCGCATGGTCCGAATTGTACACGACCACCTTCCGCCACATGTCGTCAGCCTCGTAAGCATGGCCTTCAAGGGTGTCGCAGCGTCCGAGGGGGCTGTTGATGTAAAGGTCGATGATTTTGGTGTTGTTCAGATCCCATCCGTCGAATTGAGACTGTGAGGTGTGGTCGAGAGCATGATCTAGGTCTACGAGACGCGTCACGACTGCTTGTTGCGGTGCATTCGGATCTGTCGAGTAGGTGGGGGCGGTGTATGTAATGTGGCGGGCTTCATATTTATGTTTCGGTGGCTGGTACCGTCACTGCTAAGGCAGAGTGCTAAAAATCTCGCATTAGCATCAATGCATATCAATCTCGGCATGCTACGGACCTTTCGCACGAGCTAACTCATGCCCGAGCTGAAGTCGCACTTTAATCCCCGCTTCCGTTATTACACGCCCGACTGTTCTTCGGCTCATCGAACGTTTGAGGCGTACTCCTAGTACCTCTCCGACACGAGTCAGAAGCCCGCCGATTCTGGCTTGTGCGCAGCCGGCGCGGTGTGAAAGCTAATGCAAGGGAACGATATTGGGTAGTGTAGGTGCGATGGGATGTCGATAATGAACGGGACTTCTGCTTCAATGCGGTGCGAGTCCTCTCGAGAGCCGACTTTGCTCTGCTCTCTCGCATCTGCGTGCTCTTCAAGGTTTTTCTGATCTGGATTTTCTCTGCTCGGTGTGAGTCGATTTTGCGATTGAGATGATGGATAGTCGTAAGAAGAGTTTCGATGCGGATAGCATGAGATTTGGTAAGGCTATTTGCGGCGTCGGCACGCAATACAGCATCTAGAACGTCTCGTTTAAGACCAGCTATTTTGGCAGCTAAAACACTTTTGTCTCGAATGAGTCGGTTGATTCGTTGGTTCTTTTGGGAAATGATAACGGCCTGGCTGGAGATCATCTCGTTGGCAATAGAAAGGTCGTGCTCTGCTGTAGATAGCCGCTCTGTGGTTGTTGCTTGGTCCTTCTCAAGAGATTCAATCCGTCATCGAGGCATGTGTGTAAAAGGTGATTGTCGGCCTGGTAGGCAGAATTCGAAGATTCTAGAGATAGAATCTGGGTCTCTTGGTCGTTTATCCGGGCCTCTAGGGTCTTCACATAGTCCTGCGCTCTAGTGGACCTTCTGGGAGGTATAGACGTGTCGGGTAGGATATTTTCTTTTCCGGTGTTTTTGGACCTCAAACGCGCGCCGTTGAGTCCAGCAGTCACCGCCAGCTGCTTCTCGCCGCCAGCTGCTTCTCGGAGCGTTTCCTGCCCATAGACGTAGCAAGAGGAGCATAGACGCATCAAGTATTGGTGTATTGGTGTCGACGCGTCGAAAATAGAAATGATGGAGTGTGACTATCACGTAGTCACGCGAATTGATACTTCCAGAAGACCGTGCAGGACCGTGATGGCCGCTCGGCGATTTCCGCATCCGGCCGCCTAGACGCGTTCTCAAGACCGAGAACTACAACGTGGCCGACGGGATTCAAGAAATTCGGGAATTTCGTGGAGAACGATAGCATTCCGCGACAAAATCAGGCACAGAAAGATGGAAATTTGACAATTCGGAAATTCCCTCCTACAAAATGCAGACAAGGTAATTATATTGATCCTCCAGATAGTAACTGAATTTTTGGCGGACGGAGAAACCCGGTCCTGCTCGTAGAAAAACGGCCCCAAATGGGAACTGCATGGAATTGGAAGCCAAACAAATATACACATCACATTTTTGATCGGGTAATGCCCAGGCCCAACATTGCTAACCGTACCTCCACTCGTCCCGCGCAGGTGCCGGTACCTTCGACATCGCAGGAACAAGGATCCCTGCAGAAGGACTTTGCAGCTCGCTATCGGGTGAAGGACCGCGCCGTCATTGACGAACATCAGCAATATTTCAAGCTGCCACGGGAAGATTTTGACCTATGCGATCCAATTGGGTGGTGGTTTGGACGGCGCGCTCAGTTTCCCAATTTGTTCTGCCTTGCACGAGATATCCTCACAATACCTGGTAAGCATTCATATTCAATAGTGTGACTTGAACTCAGTATTTTAGGCTCAGCTGTTGCCGTTGAACGGGTCTTCTCGGGTGGTCGTGATACAATCTCTCTGCGGACGCACGAGTTAGAAAGCGGATACAATCAGAACATTGATGATTGTCAAACAACGCCTGCGGCTTGCGCGCACAGCGGTGAAGGAGATGATTGGGGGCATCTAGCGCACTTTTTTTTGTAGTTTCTTGCTCTGCACATTCTTTTCGTGCTCCGTCTTGCCGTATACGGCCGTTTTTGACCCGTACCGTACCGTCAGCCTTTTGGATAAATCTATACGGTACGGTTACGGGACGGGTTGAGCCGTATTTAGCCGTCGAAATGACGGCCGTCCCCGTATACGGTACGGTCCGCAGCCCTAACCAATCTCGATTTCACCGCTTATTCTTGGCTCCATTTCGGCGAATGGAACGGAAACTACTGCTACCGGGACCACCAGTGGTAATGACAAATTCCAGGCACATATCTTGGCAATATCGTGGCTGGGGTCACTGTATAACAGCTCTCGCTGTCGCACATCGTATTCCATTGCTACGGCGTGGCCATACCTCCCTGCCAAGTTTGTCACTATTTTGTGACGCCTCTCGAGATTCCAAGCTCTGTCCGCACCCCAGTACTGGCGAATCTTGTCTACTGCTAGCTGGGCAGCAGATGCCCACTCAGTGGGGGTGATGAGGGTCTCGTTAGTGCGATTCAAGGCTTTGGATTTCAACACCAGCCCGCCCTCAGACGACGGAACTGCCGCGAATTCATCTTCGTTGCGCATCAATGCTTTGCGAGATGTGTCGGTCAGAGCTGTATATGGGCAGTACTCCCATTTCTTAAACAGCTCCTCAACACTTTCATTCTGTTTTATCTTTGGCCATTATTATTACTCGTATTATAAGCAGATGCTACGAATCATATTGCACATGTTTCCCATCACCTCGATTTGAACCTCTCCAGTGCGTTCGATCCCAACGTCTGGATTTGTGGATTTCCCCCCCGCGTTCCCTCCGAAATGAGTTGGCCGATCAGTGTTTAGCTTTGACGACCCGGCGCATTGCGTGCCGCTCCATGCCAGAGTGATCACACGACCCAGATTCGCGCGCTCAAGACCCGCTTAAAAAGAATGCCCGGTTGATTTTCTTTCGCTCTTTCTCCCCACCATCTTACCGCCGTCCAGACGCTATCCTCCGCCCCTCAAGAGACTGCCTACTAGCTTTCTTGGCATGCATCAAGCCTTTCTCAAGATCTGTGCATCACCACACTGCAACGCGCCTCTCAGTTGATTCTCCGCTCGACGTTTTCTGCTCTTCGCGCCCGGCGCCGTCATCCGAGTCAATGTTCTCGAATGAGCGGCGATTGGATAAAGCCTCTTGGTATCCGCAAGGCCCATCAAGACTGAAGGTTCTACTGTACGGCTTTCTCAGTGAGTCCGCGACTATAGCGTAGAAAACTTGCAGGGAAACATGTTATGAGTGCCCAAAATTTCTTACAATGCTTGTTCACAATTCAAAAATGCCATGAAAAAGGTACATGATCCAAAATGCTGATCTAATTCTCTGAGAGAACGCCTATCTGAACATTTCTTCCCATTCGCCCTGCTGCGGCCGGGATCCGTCAGACTCCTTCTGCCTTTCCCAAGGCAACATATATATGTATTTCTCATTCTACATGGTGTCAGAAAAGTACGATTCTACCTTCCCTCAGCGAGGAGCTTGATCGGAATGATCAAGTTCCCTTGAAGAGTCCTGACACTTCGATCACGCCATTGATGGTTGACTGATGCCACGTCGACGTTTCTTTCTTCCCTCCCACTTCCTCCCCGTTGCCTCTCAGCCTCTTCGTCTCGTATACATATGTCCCACCTTCAAGAATTGCACCCTCAAGTCCCCGCAACTTCAAATTGTCAAAGCCGAGCTGCAAACTCAAGTGCCCGTTCTTGTATCAAGCCGCAAACCTCCAGGCCGCAATCAAGACGCAAGTCCTCCAAGCCCGCACAAATCTTTCAAGACCATCAAGTCCTCTCCTTCACCCTCAGGCACTGCCCTTTCCTGTCTGCTCCTTGCTTGTCTGCTCCTTGTTTGGTGTCGAGGCTCGGCGTGTGTTTTCTTGTCGCCTGGGTTTCCGGCTACGGTGAGCCGGTTCAGCCCCTTTAAATACAGTTGATTATGTTTTGCCGTGCGGTACCCATTCCCTCCGCCCCGACTCCGGGATGTTGCTGGACTGCATTGAAGCGGTGACGTCTTCTTTGTTCCTACCCCTACTCCGATGCGCGTGACAAACCAATGTTTCAATAGATGTGCCGCCATGTTGCTTTCTGTAGGTACATAAAGATACATCGTGTTTGTAGCACATCTGAATATATTTATTACTGCTTTACTGCTTTCCTGTGCGATTATGATTTGTGACAGCACTGGATTGCGCTCTACTCCATTGTCCCGCCCATTTCAAATTGGCCAGGGCTAAGTTTCTCGGCCCGGTTGAGAAAGCTTTGTCGGCTGATTTACGACGACTCAAGCCAATGGTTTCACGGCTCAACTGACTTCTCCTTACGCGTTCAGAGATGCTCGACCGTAATCAAAACCGTCTTCATCGTGGAAGCATTCAAAACTCTGCCTTCCCAGTTTGAAAAATTATTCGATTCAATCCTTACGCGCAGAAGTACTCAACATGGCCCCGATTAATCGCCAATGCCAAAGAATCGCCTACAGTAGGAAACGTTTCCATCCTTTGAACCGAGGCAGATCGACTGGTCTGTCTATCGACAGGCTTGCGTCCTTAGACAGACCAGTCACTGGTCTAGCCACAGACTACGCTCGTTGACAATTTAGATTACCACCGTTGAATTAATTGACTAGGTCATTTCCTCATAAGTCTGAGGGAAAATAGTCAAGGTCAAGCACATATTTACCCTTTCTTCCGGCGCATCCTCACTCGTTTCGTCGTTGTCTCCCTGCTCGTGTTGCTACAAAATTTAGCTTCGACTGCGACGCTTCACCATTTAGGGTCAGTCAGAGTCGCCGTTTCAGAGACGTTTCTGATGGTCGTTTCACGAGTCGTTTCTAGATTTATTAAAGCGTGGGAGAAGCGCCGAAAACCAGAAAACGACTCGATTTGTCGAACCGCCTCTGGAGGCGGTTCTATCCTCGTTTCCGTTTCCGCTTCCGTTTCTCTTATCTCGTTCTTATCTCGATGAATATATTTATTTATGACCATGACTGCTGGCAAATATTTTTTCAAATCCCCGTTGCTCTCCTTGCTTCTGCATCTTCACTCTTCACGAAGGCCAAAAAAACTGCCGCTGGGAAGCGGAAGCGGTCGAAGGCGCAATCGAAGATGTGATATTGCCGAAAGGCAACATAGGGAGCGGCTCGAGCGCTGAATTTGGCTCGGCATCTCCTCTGATCTAAAAGTGGACGTGTGAGAGAGAAAAATTAAAGATAAAGAAAGTTTGGTCTGATGATATAAGCATATGATTTCGAGTCCAGAGTCGATGGGTAACACTCGATGGCATCAAAATGATGAATAAATGATACACGAGTTGACTGCCGCCGGCTACTCTTGCTCCTCCTGCCCTCCCCTCGGCTCTCTGAATGGACAACACATCGATCTCCGTCATTGAAACATGCATGATTCGAAAGTGAGACCATTGAATTGTGGTCATGTTGCGATCCGGTGGGTTGTCATCGACCAGTGACTGTGTTCTCGATCACATTTTGCTTCATAGTGTACCTAAATAAAGGAGGTAAGGCCGACGAGCGGCACGGCCCGCTACCGGAAGAGACACTCGGACGTTCAATTACATACTTGTACTATGGTGGATGATCCCACTGCAGACTTATTTTGAAAAGCAACACTCATGTCCTCTCCTTTGCGTTAAATTATTCATTATTTTAATCCACAGAATGCAATGGTCTCTCCCTTCCACTCACTCAGTCCTGAAGATGCCTAAAGCCTCAAAAGCACGCAAAGCAAGACAGGGATCTAGCAGAGAAGAACTTCTTGTCGGTATATGATTTTATAGCCAAGAAAGGTGCAAAACTCCAGAACCCAGATGCTCCCACACCCTCTATTTATTGTTCATTATGTGTTATGGTTCTTATGGTTTATGTCCCGCCGACCCACCCGCACACGGCGCCCTCGCACCCCGGGAGGGGGGGGGGGGGGGGGGGGGGGGGGGGGGTAGAACGTGGAGGATGAGGGTGGTAAACCGGGCGCTCGAGCGACAACACCAAGGAGGTGAACCAGTAAGGAAAGCAAAAAGAAACGTGAGGTTTAGGTTTTGATTTTCAACACACAGTTTTAGCTCGCTATCTGCTGTGCTTTGTTTATTGGGGGAGCTTGCGACCCCAAATGATAGGGTGGGACCGAAATTGCTAGTAACGGTGCAGAGTACTTGTTTCGCCGTATTTGTTTGATGGTCGCCCCGTGGGACACCTGTCTGATGGCTGTCAGAGGAAGGAAGGCTTGAGATGTACTTTAAGCTCGGCCTCCTCTTCACCGCTGGAAATCTTAGGCTAGGACCGATTTTTTGCTAATGTCGGTGCGATGCACACGGCTGTTCGGTTCCTAAGACTGAGAGCGTGGGAATCCCGCACTCTTATATAAGCAGCCATCAGTGTCGAAGAGACCCACGCTTGTGGCGCTGCTCTTCCTATCTATTCTTCTCCGTTACTTATTTATCTTGTAGTATTAATTTTACACGTTATGGGCCCCATCGCCTAAAACCTTGATCGGAATATACTCGTGCACAAGATTTCTACGGCTCCTGATTTTTCTCTTGACTTGCGAAGACCCCACAACATATTCTTGCTGCAGTCGCTCTATCCCTGAACAATGACTTCGAATTCTACCGGTGTGCCGCTTCTTCCAGATGGGGAGAAGTTTGACGGTACTGACACGGTACTGGCTTATGGCCCTCGCCAAAGCCCGTGGCGTGGGTGGCTATCTCGACGGCACGATTAAATGCCCCACTGCCCCCCGCGGCACCTGCTCCTGGAGGAACTGCCCAGGCCACTGTGCTTCCGCCCGATCCGACCGATATTTACTGGTTGACGCCGCGCCGAGTGGATGCACCGTAACTCGATGGGACTTGCGCTGCTCATACTCAACGTCAAAAACCCTGTCGGTTTGGGACTGAAAGTTGACGGGACGGCTGCCAAAGCCATGCAGTCTTTGGAGGACAACCATAACAAGGTCACTGAGATGGGGTTAGTCAATGCCCTATGCGATTTGCACACTGCATACCTGGTGCCGGGAACCCCGCTTTCCGAGCATGTCTCCCGCCTTCGCAGCTTATGGCAGGTGGCGAATGACATGGGTGCGAAAATCGATGACTCTGGTTTTCGTACCATCTTTATCTCGCTTCTTGGTGCAGAATGGGACAATGTCGTCCCTGTCATTCACACGTTCAAAACATCCTCCGAGGCCATCAGCAAGTGGAATCAGATCATCAGAAGGTCCCCCCCCCCCACCCCCCCCCCCCCTCCCTCGTCGACTGAAAAATATTCAATTTCATCGAGCTTTCCAGTTTCAGGATTAAAAAGTTTCCGAGTCTGATATGGAAGTGACACTTGTCTGAGCTTAAAGCATTTGACCAAGTAGTCCCAATGCCCTACTTTGAGAATGGGTACCGCGCCAGTTTCGATGTTGTTACGCTTGTTGAAATCATTCAACAATTCTTTAGCGTTGGTAAGATTCCTCGCTGGTTCCCAAGTTCTCTCACTAACAGGGTAATTCTTCCATTTGACAAGGTATTGTTGTCCTCGTCCTTGTTTTCGAGACTTCAAAATCTCTTCAACCTCGTACTCCTTCTCACCCTTAATTAATTTGGGTGGCAGACGTTGTTCCCTTCGATGTGGTGGTTGGTGGTTCTTCATATGGGGAGAGCAATGACTCGTTGTAAACAGGATATGTGAAGTCCAAACCAGGGACTTTCAATTTATAGGATGCTGCTCCAATTTTTTCCAGGATTTCATAAGGCCCCAGACACCGATCAGAGAAAAACTCTGAAGGGCGATCCTGCTCACTATTGTTGACCTCCAACCAGACCTTCTGCCCGACCTTGAAAGCTAAAATTCCGTCAACACAGCCACTAAAATCATAAGCATTTTTTCGAGGTGACAAATGAAAACTTTTCCCAAAATTTCCCACTGCGAGGTTCTGCAAGATAGCTCGGGGCGGATATCTCGGGATGAGGAAGGGGGCTGAAGTACAAATCTGATAATTTGTACTTCGTCTCAGAGATGGAAAAGGAAGGGTTTTCTTCAGTGGATACAGAGTATTCACGGAAGAGGGTTTTTTGTGTGTTTGTGGGGGGTTCGGCCGTTCCGGCCGAGCTCAGGCTTTTTTGCCGCGTGCCAATCTGCACCAGCGGGAAAAGCCGACGCGGATGGAAACGGGGCGAAGGCTCGGAACGCGGATCCGGCCGAACCCATACGCAGCAGGAAACCCAAGGGCACAGAGTGACCCGGAGCAACCACGAGGAGCAGGGCTCGAAGAGCGAAGCTCGCGCGAGGGAGCGAAGTGCCCGAGAACCCCACGGAGCGCAGCGACGAGAAAGTTCTCAAAAATACAGATGAAAATGTACCTTCATCAGCAAGAAAAATACGATTCTCAATCTGTATCTGATGAACGTACGGCCAACTCCTGGATGCGCGCATCCCAAGCGCGAGTGGTAATATAGGCTGGAGGTAATGCCAGCAGATTGAAAATTATAGAGAAGATCATCTTCCCAGCTTCATGATGCACTCTGGCGCCACATGGAGAGCCAGCAGTCCCAGCACCCCGCCGATGCGGTAACTATGCCGAAAACGTGAAGTCCAACCCCGCGGCAGTGTAAGCAGTGGCCGACGCCTCCAGGAAAAATCCTTAAGCAAAGGCTTCCCATGACAGTATGCGAACAGCGGAAAACCCAGACTGGGCAGAGATCGGTGATTCTGATGGATGATGGTCTCGAACTTCCCACGGCCTGCCGTGTGAGACAAATCTGCAGGAAAAGGTCCTAGAAGGCAAGAGTTCTGGGCCCGTGAGCCGGTACCACCGGATAGTACGCTCGAGCAACAAAGCGTAGTAAATGTGCGGTCAGATGAAGGGCCCCGACAAGTTGTTCTGATCATGTACAAGTGAAGGGATTCCAGGCCCCCGTCAAATTTTGATGAGAGGGGCAGCGAGCGCTCCCGCAAATATAAGGTGAACATTCTGACAGCGGCCGCCGGCAGCGAGGGCGCAGGAAAATAGGTGATGAGTGGTGTGAAAGATGCCGATGGCAAGCATAGTGCCCTGCTCGGGTAGCGAAGACGTCCCCGAGGAAATCAGCAGTGCCCATCAGCATCCGCCATAAATCTGAGCAGATCGGGAATGTGTTGCTTACAGTGCCCTAGCTGCTCCAAAAACAACAGGCATAGCTCGTTCGCAACCGCAATACGGATTGCGGTCCTCCTATCAGAAGGAACACGGTGATATGATGCTGCTACGCAGGCGTCTTAGACCCGCAATGACAGGCGACGGTTGTGCAGAACATAACAGAAATTTTACGGAGATCGCACAGCGAGAGTCTCGGTGCTGCATGCGCACTGTGATAGAAAAGTAGTTTCGACGCAAACATTACGAGCCCGCGACACGGATGGGCTCTGAGCCCTTGTCAAATTCGATGAGGGTCAGCGGGAGCGCCCCGCGCTGAATAGTGACAAGTCTGATTCTGAAAGCGGTTGGCAGCAATGAGGGCATGGGAAAAGGGTGAGTTTGATGAGCGGTGATGATGAAGGCCGCGGCCCGGAAGACGGTGCCGAGGAAACCAGAGAGGTGCATGCGAGCATCCACCACGAAAACCTGGGTAGGCCCCGCGAGGAGTTTAAACCTACTGAGATTGCGTGCATCTGACATATGCACAGCCTGAGGATGATGTGGATGTTGGGTGGGCACCCCGGTTCATGTGAGCCCCAGTCGTGTTTTATTGTCCTAGCAGATCAGGATGTGCTGCTCGTGGCGCCCCAGTCACTCCCAAAACAGCAGGGAATGCTCGATCACCGCCGACTCGAGCCAGCAAATATCTGTGATGGAGAACACACAACGTGTTCCATTGAACTCATCGCGATGCGAGAGTGCCGGTGCAGCGCGCCTTCATAAAAATGCAGTCTGCAACGCCAAAGCTGTGGGCCCACCATACGAAGCGAGATCCCAGACATAAGGGGGATGTGATAGAGGACGCACGACGCGTTCCTTGGAACTTATAGCAACACGAGAGTGCTGACACACACGTCTCGATAAAAGTGCATTTTGCAGCTCAGAAGCTGCGGGCCCGCCATACAGAACGAGGTCGCAGGCGCAACACGCCATCTGAATTGAATGCCACGACGCAGCCATTCGTGGGTTCGCGGTACAGGCGCGTAATTCCGCGCAATGCGCTGAAGCGGGAGAAGATTTTTTCAATGCAGACACCCGGTAGAAGCACGGGGCGTGTCCAGTGGAACACCTTGATGTCGAACGCGCACGCTTGGGCGCCATTCGGTGTGTTTGCCATCTGCAAATGCAAGCACTTTTGGAAAAAAGATTCGATAGACGCGCAATCGGCGCCCAGACATGATCGTTGTCTTGGCAGACAGGCGGATCGGACGCGGTAGTCCAGTGCCGCGCGCTGATCGGGTGGGGGTGGGTTCTGCGACACCGACACCCAGGGCGCACGGTACCATGTGCTCGTTCAGCGCGACGCGCAATGATGATATGACAGCAGGACATAAGAAGACAAATGCGCACTGCGGCGTGGGGCCTTCCGGAGATTTCAAGAACTACCAAAGTAGTCCATGAAATCACCCGAGTTCACCCGAAGAAAATGTAGAGGGGAACGGAGAAAACAGTTACAAATAGGTAATTCGGATACTGGAGCAGATTCGGATGATCTTAGCTGTTGCAAGGGTGCGGTTGAAAATTCTGAAATTGGACTCGACTCCTGAGCCAGATGAACCGGCTATTGGTTATCTGTAGCTTCCCAGAAGATGAGGTACACGCACGCGACGCGAGGGACCAGGCGTGACACGCCGTGATAACGAGGTCGTTTGGGATACAAACACCTTGGGGTTTGCGATTCTGGAGCAACAGCCCGGCGCAACGCGCCTGATGATAAGATATGCGCCCTCGTGGGGGACCGGGCGCAACACGCTGTGCAGATGAGGCTGTCTACGACGCAAACACCTTTGAAATCGCGTTTGTGATGCAGGAGCCCAGCGTGACACGCCGTGCAGATGGGGTACGCGCCCGCGACGCGGGGGACCGGACGCGACACGCCGCTGTTTCCGACCGCAAAATAGGTGCTGCGACGCAGACACCTTGGGCCCACGACACGACATGATGGCCCAGCGCAACGCGCAAAGATGGTACAGCGCTGCTATGCAGACACCTTGGACCCTCGGCAGCACGCGGCTACAATGATCAAGGAAGAAATTACCCTCCCGATGAGGAAGAGCTCGTGCGCCAGCAGGTCGCAGTAACGGGCAGGTTCGATAGAACACCTTAATGACAGAATGTCGAACGCGCACGCTTGTGCGCCGTCCAGTGCGTTTGTGATATGCCAAATGATTCAGCACGCGAGCCTGTGCAAGCGGCCTCGAAAGATGGAGACGTAAAAGGCGACGCGACACGCTTAATCGGAAAATCCAGCGATGCAGACACCTCAGACCCGCGGCGACACGCGACGGCCACACGTATAACGAATAACGAATAAACAAAAATTAACCAAAGCGCGTACGGCGCGAAGCCTTCCGGAGATATCGTGAACTGCGCGACGTAGTCATCGTGTAGTTCACGAAGATCACCCGAGTGCCTCCGAAAGAAATGATGGAGGGGGGAGGAAGGAAACCGATACAAACGGGCGACTCACTTTTAGGCGGACATGAGGTCAAACATACACCTGGGTGCCATCCGAAACATTTGCGGCCTGTGGGTCGTTCAGCATGCAAGCGATCGCAAGCAGCTTGAAGATAGATGAAGACAGGCGGCACACGCTCCTGGGTACACGCCCGCGACGCGGGGAACTGGGCGCGACGCGCCTTGAAGAGAAGGTCGTTTTTGACGCAAACGTCTTCGGGTCTGTGGTTCGACGCAACAACCCGACGTGACGCGCCGTAAAGATTAGGTACGCGGGGAACCGGGCTCGATGCGCTGTACAGATGAGGTACGTGCCCATTCGACGCGGGGAACCTGGTGCAACACGCTGTGCAGATGAGGTACACACCCACTCGATGCGGGGGACCGGGCGCGACGCGCCCTGAAGATGAGGTCGTTTGCGACGCAAACGCCTTTAGGTCTGCGGTTCGACGCAACAACCCGACGCGACACGCCGTGAGGATTAGGTACGCGCCCACTCGATGTGGGGGGACCCGGCGCGACGCGCCGTGCAGATGAGGTACACACCCACTCGATGCGGGGGACCGGGCGCGACGCGCCATGAAGATGAGGGTGTTTGCAGTTCTGACGCAACGACCCAGCGCAACGCGCCATGAGGATGGGAAGTTCTACGAAGACACCTCGGGCGCACGGCGCCGTGGATAAGAGGTTCTGCGACGTAGACCTCTCGGGCCCGCGATAAGGTCTGACAGCCCAGCGCAACACGCAAAGATGGGACGCCGCTGCTACATACGCGGAGGCCTTGGACCCGCAACGGTCCCGCAAAAATAAAAAATAAAAAACACAAATTACAAATGCGCATGCGGCGCGAAAACCTTCCGGAGATCTCGTGAACTACCCGACGTAGTCGTCTGTAGTTCGAGAAAATCACCCGAGTGCCTCCAGAAGAAAATGGTAGAGGGGGAAGGAAAAGGAACAGATGGATGTGCAACTCACTAATTCAGCCATCTTCGCTGGCATATCACCAACGCGCCGAGATGATGCGGCGCTGCAATACAGAGACCGTGGGCTCGCAGCTCTGATGCGAGAGCTCGGCGCGACGCGCCGTGAGGATGTGTTGCGACGCAGACACGTTGGGTATGTTGTTCTGATGAGATAGTCCTGATGATGCGGTGTTGTAATGCAGCCGCCGGAACCCGTGGTAACACGCAATGGTCCGTGCAGAAATAACTGCAAAATAAAATCCAAGGCACGGAGATCGTTGTCCCACTGGAATCCGGCCGTCACACGAAGGAGGAGCTGGCGCGGCAGCATGGGGATGAGATGGATGCGTAGAAAGCGTCCAGATGGGCGCCGACGTCGAGCACCGCCTTCACTCGCGAGTCGCAGGCAAGCGGACTCTTTCGTAGACGCGCGCGAAGTCGCCAAGTCGATGCTGATCGCGTTATTCTTCTCAATACACAGATTCTGCCCATTCTTCTCGGCCAGGGTCATCTTCGAGAGAGGTGATATGTCGACCGGGGTCGTGGTGTACGCGGTGCAGTGGGAAAACGCGTCGAGCGGGGCAGCCAGACCACAACGAGGATTCTGGGTCATCTTCGTAAAGCAAAGATGAGCCGAACAAAGGGAAAGAAAGAAAGAAAAAATCAGGGATTTTGCTGAAGCAGAGCGACGAATACGAATGTTTTCGTTTGAGGATGAAGACGCGGAAGCAAAATCGAAAGGTGCGGCTGTGCCGATGCAATCACACTATTGGCGTATGGGAAAGCGGCACAGCTCGGCATACGAGATATCTAAACTGATCCTCTCTACCTTGCCTCCCACTAAGGCCGGCTCGTTCCTCGCCTTGCCTTAGCTCACAAAAAACGAGTATTATGTAAACATAAGTACTCGTTTCGGCCTTTGGAGCGTGGTTGACGGGCGAGTTTTGGGTTGAGAAAATGAGTAGACCCAGTCATTCTGGAGATGCATATGAAGAATAGGCAAATTCTCCCTCTCCTTTCGCCGCTCTAATATGTAGTAGTGAAACTGAAGAAGCAAGTTGCAACCTGCAGGTAGTGTTGTCCGTGGCTTGGCCAAGGGCCAAGGCCAGGCCAAGCCAACGCGTCGGACGGTACAGTCGAGGAAGCCCCATATATAACGAAATGGTGCGCCGGCTGCATAGATGGCTTTGGCGTAGCTCGCGAGGTTCTCGGCTGACAGACAGCCGTCTACGTCGAAATCGAGGAGGTGTTCACATCGCTCGTCCAGCCATATCGTTAGCTCATTAACGACTTCGGAAATGGCGGACTGGGAGCGATCTTATTGCATAGCTAGATCATATTGATCTCCGGCCGGCTTGTATCGGGCAAACAGTAGGCCCAACACTTCAACGGCGGAAAAGCGGAACCGATGCTCAGTAATAAATGGATTCGGGATGTCGACAGTTTCATCAGTAAAACTACACTGTTGTCTTTGGCGTCTTTGGCAAGACGTCAAAGACGCCAAAGACATGTTTCCCCCAAAGACACGCGTCTTTGGCTAAGCTATGTCAAAAGTCTTAGCCAAGACATACGTTTTGAGAAAGACCTATAAGACGTAACACGTCTTTGGGCAAGATGCTCCCAAGATGCCAAAAGACTCTTAAAGACACTTAAAGAGAGGGAAAATAATATATATTGCGGCGTAAAAATACAAGTTAAAGCAAGCAAATGTACCCCAAGTTACTGAGTACTTGCGAGCTGAAATTCCATAGCAGCCGGTGCCGAATCGTGGATGTCGTGCGCACAAGATAGAAGACTGTGATGGGGTGTAAATAGCATAAAATCAGGACCACTGAGCGTGCGTACATTGTATGAGGGTGTCGATCCTGGGGGAAGGGGGGAGGAATGAGGCTTGCAGACTACAGATAGGAAGCCTAGAAGGACAGAGTCAGCGACTGTCCAATCATCGATCGTAAATGATGCTTACCCAAATTATTTGAAGTCAACGCTGTTGGCGGGCAGGATGTTGACGGGGGGACAGTGCAGGAGCTGGGGAGATTAGTAAACAAAATGGGTTGCCACATGCGGCTTCAAGTGCAAACATGCACGCGGAAGGGGGCCACAGACGGCGGATATGCGACGCAGCGCGGAAAGAAGCCACAGGTAGCTAGAGATGCGACAGAATGTTGAAAGGGAGGGCTTAATGCGGCGGGGATTCGACGCGGCGCGGGAAGCGAGCCACAGACAGGCTCGCGGAGTACAGTCGCGGGCAGCCTCTTGAGCGGCCTGGCATTGAGATAGATTGAGGGCTTGAGCCATTGCGGGCAGTCAACTTGAGATCTTGAGTCGTTGTATGCACTGAACACTTTGCTTTAAGCTACGGAGGACCGAGGGGGGAAAGGAGGGAAGACGGGAAGCGGGCTGGAAGTGGGGAGAAAGGCGACGTGATGAGGGGAGAGAGCAACCAACCATTTGATGCCGTCAAACGCAGTGATGTTCCATAAGGCCTTAATAGCAGGTTTGAAAAGTTCTAAGGGTTAGTAAGGCCTAAGCCTTACCACTAAGGCCTCCGCTTAAGGCCTTAGGGCTAAATTTCCCACGCATTGCGCGCAGTGGTACAGTCCATTTACTTACTTCGAAATTGGTGCTCGGGGAAGGTAAACAGATTGAATTGTACGAGCCAACATATTCATCATCAGATGGGATCTCCACTGCTCCGTCATCCAAGCAAGCATCTTCTAATGATTCTGGCCCAGCGGATTAGAAATCCACGCGCCGTCGCTGGCCATATTTGCGGGAGCAATGGAGACATGGCAAAATGTCAGATTTTTTAATCAGTGATTGATCCAGGATAGGTAGCTTCTCAAGCTGTCCTTAGTGCACGGGTTTTCGGCCCGCGCACTGCTCTAAGGCCTCTAAGGGTACCCAAATTCCCCCCAAAACTTCTAAGGCTTACTCTAAGGCCCCTCTAAGCCTTAGAGTAGTTAAGGCCTTAGCCCTTAGGGACAACACTGGTCAAACGAGAAGATTGCGCCATGTGCCTGCATCAAAGTGATCATCACCAAGCGGAGTTTGAATGACTTGCACAATTTCCAACAATTCTGAGTCACTGTGTAAAGTCGGAGACCAACTACTAGTACGCAGCTTCATGTATCCAGTGGACGGGAATATGTCACAGCCACCTTACTCTCGACTTGTAAAAATTCCTTCCCAAATTTCTTTCCCTATATGCCTGGTGCCGAGGATATCAAAGATCCGTACCAAAAATGTAAGATGTTCACTCCAAGACCAAGACGTCCAAAGACACCGAGCCAAAGACCAAAGATGCCCTCCCAAAGACGAAGATCTAAAAAGACGAGTCTCAAAGACAAAAGATGTCAAAGACAACAGTGTAGTTTTACTGATGTTTTTGCTGCAAAGAATGCCCTACCTGGAATCTGTAGAGGATCATTAGGTCAGGCAGCTTATAACTATAATAACATTGACTGTGAGTAATAATTTGTGCAGTACCTTGTCCACAACTGGCATCCCAATTTTGTACTTCTCACCCGGATTTGTCATACCATAGCCACTGATTGGATCATTTGTATTCAACTCCGTCTTCCACAAATAGATTCTAGGTTGATTTCAGATACTTTTACTCTTTTATTAGATGGTATAAGAGTCTGAAAGGACTGGAAATAATGGAAAGATTGAACGAGTGAGCCTAAGCAAGCGCGGAACGCACGATTCTGGGTCTGGGCCGTCTTGAGCTGTTCTCTGGTGAATAGCTTTATACACCCAACATTACGATGCTGACCCCAGCAATAGAGAGGTTGCGCAACAGCCATTGGAGCCACCTCGTGGCTTTTTTGACGCGCGCACCGAATGGTTCCACCCGCCAAATTATTAGCCCCGTTGTCACCGCGGGGGTCCGATCGGGGTAGGATCTTATTACTAATCATCGGACTTTGAAATTTCGTCGCGTCGATTCCGCCATTTCCGGTTCGGCCGCGAGTCGCCCACGAGGATGCGCCGCGCTCAAGCTCGCGGATTCTGTATGTGGAGGACGAGTTTTCCAAGCCGTCCGATGAAAGTGAAGGGCGCGAGGGGGAGGGGATGTTTTCAGTGACCAATTTGGCCCGCCTTATCGAGGATGCACGCCTCGGTTCGAGCGCACAGGATGCTAAAGACATGGAGTGGGGGCGAGTAGGTACGTGATTATTCGAGTCGTGTCTGATGATAGGGAGAATGAAAGAGGGAGGAAAGCGAGCTCAAGTGGAAAACGTAGGTTGTGAGGGGAGAAGCAAGTTGATGGCTTGGTGGGAGAGGGTATTCTAGCATGGGTGGTGAGGGAATGTGTCCGTCATTAGAGAGGTACTGAAGTAAGGTAAATGATAAATACAGTAGAGAAAAATAAAAGGGAGAGGAGAGAGGAGAAAACTATGTGCCGGCTTGAGGAAGAAAAGGTCGTTAAGTAGGGTAGGGAGGTGGAGGGAAGCCATCGATGCACGTTAGAAAGGGCACTGGGCAGGTAAAGAGGTAATGCGCACGGGTCTCATAGGGGGCACTGCAGGCCTCACAGGCGGCCAAAGGGACAAAGCCGGACTTAGTGCGGGAGTGTTGGGGAAGGAGAAGTTCGTGCGAAGCTGAGATGGTGGGACGCGGGACAGACCGGGATGAGTAGAGGGCGAAAAGAGATAGGCGTGGGGGAGGGCGGTCGACCGCCCGTAGGTCTTTGCCAGTATTAGAGGCGGCCCAGTGCAGCTCCCAAGCGTCCAGGACTTGAAGGTGGACGAGGCGGCGAACGGTGGTGAGGTAAAGGTTGGGAGTCAGATTCTAAGGCAGAGGCATCCTTAGCAGCTCGGTTCAAGTGCCAATGTGGGCCGGGGTCCACAAATTGAAGATAGCGAGGGGCGGGGTCTGGACCGGGGGTTGGTGGAGAGGATGCCACGGAGGGCCGCTTGGGAGTCGGTGAAGCAGAGTATGGATATATGCTTGTTGTCCAGCGCCTTCTTCGTAGCTCCGAGTAGCCCCTCCATCTCGCCCTCATAGACCTGGCCATCTGCCAGGGGCTCTTCTGGTGCGAGCCCGCCCCACCCGCCTTACACTGTGGACAGAATTGACAGTCGGACCGACTGCCTGAAAACAGTTGATCCGACTGTTGCGGAACAGTCGATCCGACTGCAGCCCTGCACTTGAACCGACTGCAAGTGCACACTCACCCCGAACTGCATTTCGGCCATTTTGACACTCGGTATGAGTGTCCCTTGGCAGTCGGTTCGAGTGTCCCTTAGCAGTCGGGCCAAGGGCTTCCTTGCAGTTGATTTGACTGCGGTGTATCCTTCCATTGACTGCTCAAAACCATATATATTAACCACTATTTAAATTACATCTACAGCGTATCTAAAACCACCCCGATACTAAAGCCACCGTCGAGTCGTCTGTCCCCAAGGTCCAAGTCAGCACCGGATCGAATCTAGGTAATATATTGTTCACGTACTGGATCGTTGTTTGAATTCATAATGCATCTGTAAAGAAATCAATCGTCAGCGACCAAATAATTACGTTTGAGAAACACAGGAATGTCATAGAGAAGTCTTCAACGCCAACACAGGAGGAAGCAGAGCGCAGGATGAACGACGAAAAAAGAAACCCGTACCCGATGTTCTCCACGACGAAAAAAAAAACCATCCGGCGCAATGTTCAAGAAATCTGTTCGTTTGCATCAGGAAAATCTACTTTCCTGAATCTGTGACAATTCAGCTGGATTTGGTGGATTTGGCCAAATTGCAACCAATTTTGACCAAGTTTTGCTTAGCGAACACAAATCACAAATTTTCCCAATTGTCCAGATCCGATCGTGCATTCGTAAATTTGGCCAAATTTGTGAGAATCTAGGCACATTTGTGCAAGATTTCACCTTACTAGGCACAAGACAACATAAGAGCATGGAAAATATATATACTAACGCTATCTAAGAACAGAATAACACTAATATCCGGCTGTCTCGACCCATCCTGCAACTCCAACCCATTCTGCGACTTATACACACATGAAGGCAAGCTGTATAAACTGGTGGGAACATTAGATGGGATGACGACAACGAAAAGAAATCAATATATACTCATAGGTGCTACACCATGGTTTGCGTAGAGACAACCTGTCCCCGAGGCTATAACCCTTGACGGCATACGTCATTACCTGAATTTCTTTATCTCCGCAAAACAATCCTTGTCGTCAATGGAGAACTCACAATTTCACGAAAGGTGAGCCGGATCACCGGGGACATGGGACCACAGTCCGTAACTGTGAAATAAAAACAGAAGGTCAGGCACGAAGGGTAGGGCGCGGAAGGCATGTACCTATCGTGTCACAGCAGAACCAGGGATTCCAGTGCGACAGAGATTCTACAACAAATATAAGGACAACTCAGCCAAGAACAAGATAGCAATAGACAACACACATACCAAGACACGATTAGACTTTAAAGTGAAATGCGCTGCAAATTGGGTGGTCAGCTTGTGACCGATGCAGATCAGACATTCAGTACTTGGTGATTCCGAAATTGTTGACGGTGTGACCAATATGGTGGAGTGTCTGCCGTGGGGATTGTAGGGTAACAGCCACTGTATGGAAGAATCATTGGGGTTGGGGGGTCACGTAAATGGACCACATACCAACGACTGCACGCTTGCCCTACACTGCAAGGAAAAACGCCAAAATGAGGCGGGATCACCGCATTGGGGAGGTCCATCAATCTTGAGTGCTGCCAGGGTCGTGGCTAGACGAAAGCGTAGGCTTGGAGCAATTAGCGAAAGTGAATGAAGATGGAAAGACTACACTTACCATGAAGGAGCAAATAGGGCGTCAAGAACATACTCGACATTCCTGGAGAACCCATTGGAGTAATAGATATGATTGAGCAAGTGTACAGAGGTAGAAGGTAGACGAGCAGAGCGAGGATGGGGGGAAAGGAAGAGAAGTATTTTGACGTTGTTTACGATGTTTACGATTCTCTACTACCACGCCTATGCCCAATACAGGGCTGAGGTACTACCCGAAGGCCGACCACGGCGGGCCACATATGGTAACTTACAAGTAAGCTACTTGGAAACACTCCGGAAAATCCGAAGTTTCGGGCCCCGGGGGCCCTGATAACATTCCCGAAACCTAAAGTATCAGAAACTGGGTAGGTGCTCCCAACACCGTTCCCGAAACAAAAGGTTTCGGGAGGGCGGAAACTGTTCCCGAAACGGAAGAACGGTTTCGGAAGCACCGAAACAATTGGTTTCAGGAGCGGACCGACGGTCCGGACCGGCCCGGCGCCGAAACTGACAGTTTCGGTGCTTCCGAAACCGTTCTTCCGTTTCGGGAACCTCCCGAAACCTTTTGTTTCGGGAACGGTTTTGGGAGCACCTACCCAGTTCCTGATACTTTAGGTTTCGGGAACGTTATCAGGGCCCCCGAAACTTCGGATTTTCCGGAGTGAAAGAAAGGAAAGGAACCGAAACCGTAGTGAACGCTATTGACCCAACGCTGGAGCGCACCACGTGATATGTAATACCACACCTCTAGTGTTTATTGACAGCCCGTTGTATGTGGTATTTGGGGGGGGGTTGTAACGTCGATGGTCTATTGTGTAGACCGTCAGTGCGCTGGTCCTCGGTTCGATTGGGCGGCCCGCGTCTTAGAGCCATCACTATGACGCCGTGCTGTAAACTACTTTTTTGCAGCACAGGCTCATCACACTCACATTGCGCAACTCAAAGTACAAAGAAATATGAATGTATTCTTTGTAAGTACGTGAATGACATCATTCTTTCATAAATCCCATCACTATGCACCTTTCCAGTCGTACATAACACAATTTCAACCTTTTTTTCGTGCACTCTCTTTTTTTTTCGGACTTATCTGTAGTTCACGAACTAACATGTAAATAACTGAGTAAATGTATAATCACTGCGTTCAATGGGCCCGTCGACAGACCCTGCCGGTATGTGTCGACCTCTGTGGACCCACGTCGGCAGAGCTCGTCGGCATAGGTCGGCACAGGGACAGGGTCTGCCGACCCGCGTCCACAGACGTCGGCTGATGTCCGCAGGGTGTGCTGACATGCCGCCTGAACGCAGTGAATACGGCACACCCATTGAACACTGACATGCCGCATCACGGCCATCAAGATATCACAGTGGTGCGCTCCAGCGTTGGGTCAATCAAGAGGTGCTCGATCTCTGGATCAGCCAATTCGATTATGTCAGCTGATGGAGGGCTGCCATTGATGGCCGTCAACTGTACTCAAGCATTTCAGCGATTGCTTAGTACAATAATATCATTATTTCTCCGTGGAAGCAGTCTCACACCGTTCGCACCCTCGATGCCTTACAATCCGCGCTTGACACCTTCCATGCCCACAAGCAGGTCTTTGTGGACATGAACATTCGCGAACACTTTAATATTTACGCCTCATGCTAGCCTCGTGTGTCTCCTCGTGTGACTCCCTCTTTTCCCTCTTTTCTCTCTCTCTTTATAAATTAAGGGTGCCTCTCTGAAGCATTTAAACTCCGCTTATAGGTCTCCTAGCCCGAAACTTTGGAGACACATATAATAACGCTATCGGCGTCCGTGAAACACCCACTTATCGGCGACTTCGAAATTCTCCGATCACTGTCCATACAGGCTCCTCGACTGTCTACGTCCTTTGTCCGCCCCGGGATCTGTCCAACGAACTCGCACCCCGGATCTGCTTCTTTGGCGCTGAGGAGATGTGTCCTCTGAATAAACTCGTGGTTTTGAAAAACCGGTGCAATTCACGCCGCATCTGCGACAACCACAATACTCCCTGCCTACTGCTACATTTACAACTTTCCATTTGCACCAACTCCATGGAGAATGTGTTTTCTTTTGGAGATCTTGAAGCATCGATCGACGTAATGCTCACGGATGTACACGCTGAAAACCATCGGCGTTTTGTCCGTGAGGCGCAGTGGAAGCGCCCCATAATTAACCCTACCGCACCGACCTCACGTGGTCGCTCCATATCATGTCGAGCCCAGTCAACCGTACCAATACCCTAGACGACGCTGTGCCCAGCGACTTACGATCTGGCTTGCCAACTGCATCATGTGTGCCACAGGTACTACGCTAAATTTCCACCATTAGCAGGCAATTTGAACTCGAAGAAAACCGCTCACCGGTTTTGGTTGATCCCAGTGCTTATCCGGATGCTTGTAAGAACCCAATCCCGAAGAGGAAAGACGGGATGGATGGAATGGACGCCGAAGTAATTCGGGAAAAGGAATAATCCACTACTTGACAGAGTTGACTGTACGAGCTATTCTAGAGAATTTGGAAAATATTTATATGTAGGAAATTAGGAGGAAGTAAGACAGAAATAAATAGAGAGAGGAGTTGAGGGGAAACGAGGCAGTGAGAGGAGTATGAATCGAGAATGGAAGTAAGGGCGGTGAATTAGGACGTGATCGTGGGAGCGAGGGTTCATCACAATGCTCCATTACTTCTTAACATTCCCGAAAACGTCTACCTAGTCCCGAGTCCTGGATCTCTCTCCTAGCTGGAGACGGCTTTCCTTTTGAGGCGAAAATTCGCATCTAACGCAAGGAACAAGGCATATGGGTAACTGTAAAATATGTCATGATCATCGTGGGTAATGAAGGCGACTGCACACTTACCGCCGTCTCGAATGGCACCGTATCCCAGCCATCTGGTAGGCTTTTTCCGGGTTGGGAACATGCAGGACACAGAAGGGCACATTTTCCCTCTCCTGCCGAGCCGATACGACCCTCGATCAGGAAACGAACAACATTCAAGTGTCCTGCGTTATACAGCTTGCAGTGCAGTGTATTTCCCACCTTGTTTGTTCACATCGGCCTCCTTTTCGAGGACAAGTTGAACATCTCCCGAGTACCGCCCGCACACGCAGTGGGCAGCACCCACCATATTTTCCACCCACTGCGTTGACATCGGCTCCATCGTCAAGCAGAAGTTTGATAATGTGGACAAGATATGCCGTCGCTTCGCTCCGGCACGGGCATTCTAAGATTCTGAGAAGCTGTCCTTTATTCAGGAACTACTGTGGAGTACACACATTCGACGTGAATCTAATTCAACTTTCGAAAAGCTGTGTCGGACGCAACGGGGCATCCCGACTGTGACGGGCAGTGTCCGATCGGAAAAGCTTGGCGAAACAGCTGGTTTGATTGTGGAGCCATTCAATACATACATCTTGTCACTACTGAAGCACCTAAAGCAGAACTGGGCCTCAGACCGACAGATATGGATTCTGCGATACGCGTGATCGATAAAAAGACGATCAGAAGAATCAGAGGCGTGCCTATCCAAAGCAGTGAACATGGACATCAGTGGCGGAGAAGAATACAATAAATGGCGATCACAGAACCTCACAAAGTGAATAAAATCCCAGACAGAGCGTGTCGATAGCCACTGATAAATTGCGGAGTAATGAACCCCTGACGGCTCAGACTCGCAAATGTCAAACACATCAGTGAAGAGACGTCTGGCTATTTTGAGGACTGCGCGAGATTAAGTCAGTTGCGGCTACCTCACAGTGGACTGCCTAGAAATACCCAAGTCTACACATACCTGAGTCCGAGTCCCTACACATGGAGCGCTGGGGTTGCGGGTGCGATTAGAGGGCCAATTAGTATAAAAGCTCATGCGCACCTTGGCGTGGGTGTACTCGTCACAGAATGAGGCCGAACATTTGGGTAGGGAATTATGGTATTACTTGCGGCAAAGTAGACCTGGCAGGAATCAACAGAGGGCGCGACAGAGCAGGAAGGAACGCATAGAATAAGGGTCGTCGAGCCCCCCATCTTCAGGTTGATAGTCTCACGACAGTGTTGAGCGGCGTAAAATTCTGCAGTAGAGAGACGCGCCGCGTCAGGCCGAATGCGTAAATAAAGCGTAGTAAAAGAAGCATACCATTAGCGTGATGTTCCGCGTGAACTTGCGCAACGTGTCGGGGAAAGAGAGGCCGTTATTGAAGACTTCTTGAAGCCGGATGCAACATATGGGCCAATCCAATAATTGGGGCGTCGTTCGATTGTTGATGAAGGTGCTCAAGACATGGAGGCTTCCCAGAATTGAGAGACCATGCCCAAGAGCGAACGAATGTGCAGCAGACGAAAGGGAGGACGGCCAACGTTCATGGCGAGAGAACGCAAGAGACCATAGCAGCAGACAGGACAGTTCTCGGCATGGGTCTTGCACGACTTGAGTGATGTTTTGATTCCACAAAGGAGTGGCCCGTCCAGGTCTTGCGATTGCAGTGGATTCTCCAGTGCCGTAATTAACCAAGCCTCTGAAAGCCCTAGACGACTTGAAGTCTTGTGTCTTGCTCATTTTGAGAAGAAACGGGTCGTAATTTTGCACATCCGGAGCGGTAGGATTGACCTGAAGAGGCAGCGGTCCCAATTTGCGATACTTGCTGGGTCTTGAATCTTGACCGAGGACCAACTTCAGGCGGCGTAGTGAGAGAGAGAAACGCGGTGAAAGGGCAGGAAGATGGTGTGACGGAAAGAGCGAAGGAAGATCCGACCAACGTTCCTTATGAGCGGGTCTTGAGCGCACGACTCTGGAGCGGAATCGAGTATGCCGGAGTTCTTCCCAAGCTAAATTGTGATCGGCTGGGTCGGTTTGGAATTCCGTAGCCCAAAGGAGAATAATGCCATAACGCCGGAGCCAATGTCCTGGAGCAGGGAACGTGGTTGAGAAAAAAAGTTCAAATTGAGTGCCTTGAGCGCTCGATGCACGGCAGGGGGCTTCTCCGACTCTAAAAGGAATGGCGCGTCGTAAGTGATAGGCCCCGAGAGTCAAACTGTGATGTGCGGAAAATAAATGTGCAGACAAAAGCGTGGCGCTCGAGATAATGGAATGGGGAAGTGAATGGGAAGAAAGGTGCATGATGAGGGCGTTTAAGAAAGAGAGATTGCAAGAGGCGTTTCCTTTCTTGCAGAAATTGAACGGTTGATCGGATAGGTTGAAAATAACATTGTGGGGCGTTCAAATCCCTGGACCAAAGCTAATTAGGAAGGAGATCGGAAATAGGATGGACATACGGGAGCCGCCGGGCAGAGAGTGCGAAAAAAGAAGAATGTAAACATGCGCACATAAAATCAGGGCATCTGCTTAAGATACGAGTAATCCGACAAGGGATGAGCAATGGGTTTCCACGTTCAGGCACCGGTATGAACCCGACGGCTGCTTGCAGGGGCCGGCCAAACTCCCTGCCTGCTGTGTTACCATTTGCTCCATTCTTGAGGAGGAGGCGGACAACTTCGGTGTTGCCCATTTTGCATGCTGCTTCAAAGCCTCGCTCAACTGTTCCCTTCGGTGCGCTGGTGATTGCTCACACAAACACCCTTCTCATAATCTTAAACAGCCTGTACCCAGGTCGTGTCTACCCGTGGCGACAAATGACCATGGGTGACACACATCCTCGGTGGCGGACATTTTGAAAAGGGTGACCTGGCTTTTGAATTGCGCATGCAGTAATTTAAAACGCGTGACCTGGGTTCTGAATCGCGATCTCGCTGCCATTTAAATCGCAGCACAGTCACCTGTCATCGGCGCATGTACGTACATGTATCATCGCTGTGGCCAGGCCGACCCATCCGGAATTCCAAAGCCAGGTCACGCATTTCAAAATGTCTGCTATTACTGGGGCCGGCTCATCCGCAATTGGCAAAAGTCAGGGCTGTTCATTTCGGATTGGACCGGCTCAGAAATTGTGCTGGGGACTGCCTTGCAATTTCATTTTCATTTCATTTCAAATTCAAATTCAGTGCGCGCGGGCCCTTTGGGGCCCATGTAGCACTCTACTAAGTACATGGAGTATAACCGAGCTGGCCTAGAATGAGGGTACGAAGAGGGAGGCGAAGGTAGCGACGGTTTATCTGGGAAGTGCTGCGAGTGTAGATTTAATGTATGTGCATGGCGGGATGGCTTGGCTAATATGCGAGTAATGAGACGAGAAATATTGTGGGAATGTGAGAGTATGAGAGAAAAGGAAAAGAGAAAAGAGAGAAAGAAACTCGTCAGAGGGCGTATCGCGGGAAGCGGTCCGTGTCACGAACGAAGCCGAGGACGGGCTTGGGGTCGCTCTTCGCCGCGAGTAGCAGCCGCAGCGAGAGGCGCGCGGTGCCTAGCCGCTAGATAAGGCGGAGGCGTTGCCTCCTGTACTTCGAGCACGAGAGGAGGTAGTGCGTGATGGTCTCCGGGACGAGGCAGAGCGAGCAGTCAGGGAGGGGGCGAGGTGGAAGCGGAAGAGGAAGGCGTTGAGCCCGATGTGTGTCGTGCGCAGCTGCGCGAGGATGCTGCACTGCGGGCGGCTGAGCTCGGAGTACATGCGCGCAACGACATTGGACGGCCGAGCGTTGTCGAAGAGGGAGAGGCGGCGGAAGCGCGGGGAGGAGGACCACTCCTCGAGCCAGCGCGCATTGAACTCCTTCGACGCAGCCGCTATTGCCGCCGCCCTGCTCAACGGGAGGGGGGACTCGAAGAGGCGCCCTGGGCCGCCTCCTTCGCGCGCGCGTCGACAGCTTCGTTCCCGGCAATGCCTACATGCGCTGGCACCCAGTGCAAGCGGATTCGGGGAGGGGCGGGTGCGGATTAGGCGACGGAGGAGGATGTGGAATGCGGCGACAAGGTACTGGCCGGGCTGCGACTTGGGGGTGATGAGGGCGACGATCGCGGGCTGAGAGTCCGTGAATATGTCAACGTTGGTGAGCCTCGGTGTCCCCTTGATGATGTCAAGTGCGAGTATCGCGCCCACGACCTCCGACTCGAGCCTTGCAATTTAAATGGCAGCGAGATCATGATCACGAGTCAAAACCCAGGTCATGCGGTTCAAAATGTCTGCTATTACGTACTGAGGCCGGCCTATCTGTAATTCCAAAGCCAGACCGCGGTGTCTTGCTTCTATGTTGCGCTTCGCTTCCCAGTTTGCGACTGTTTTTGAAAACGGCCGAATTTGAGAACAAACAAGTGTAAAGCTGATCGGTGCCACATGATTGCGAACCGCCAGCAAATGGACCAGCTTTCTCTTCCTACACCAATCCTACACTGCACTTACCCCCCAAATGGCCCGCACCAAACAACCCGGTAAGGCTCATCTCCGGCTCCTTTCTTGGGGCCGACTCGCCTATCTACGTAGCCCGCAAGACTCGGAGCGCCGGCGGTAAGGTTCCCCGCAAGCATCTTACTCGCACGACCGGTGTACGATATTCTCGCTCTTCCATCCCGGGCACCTCAAACCATCTTCTAGACCGTGCTGGGGGTGGCGAGCAGCCCGATAGGTTCCGCCCTGGGTCCGTCGCGCGTCGCGCAATTAGACCCTACCGGAAGTCCGCCGAGCTCCTCATCCCCAAGGTCTCCTTCCAGCGTCTTGTTCGTGAAATCTCCCGGAATTTTAGGGTTCGTCCACCACTACTTCAGCCAACCTCTTTCTTAATGTACTATTGCCCAGAGTGACCTGCGCTTCAAATCCTCGGCCGTCATGGCACTGCAGGAGCCCGCCGAGGCGTTTCTCATGTCTTTCTTCGAGGTGCGGACGCTGAGCCTACTGTGCAATTTCGTTCAATTCGGCACGGGTTGTGACCCGTGACCCAAAATACCGATTCGGCACTTCGGCAACCAACGAAGTTTGGCGTGACACCTCCAAAAATTCGGCATTCAAGACGGAAATTTTCGAAAATTCTGCCTTTTTTGCACCTCCGAGGGAGATTTGGCCCGGATGTCACGCATTTTACATTCGGCACTGGGTGCCGTGACCCGTGACCGAAACCAAAATTCATCGCGGCACAGGCATAGCTCGCCATAGTGCGCAAAAAAAATTCTTATAGCACCTGATAGCACCTGATAGCACCTGATAGCCTCCCATAACCACCCTACTGGCTATGGGGCCATTTTGGATTTTCCTGATGGAGAAGCTCTTCCTGGTTCCCTATTTGTGACTGGGGAAGTTTCGACCGGCGAGCGATGAATTCTAGGTTCCCCTTCCTCGCCCTTTATCCAGGGGCTCCTCGCCGGGCTGGGAGAGACAGGATGGAGGCGAAATGTTGGGGCTCCCGAGCTAGAATGCTCCGCACTCCTTGCCACTGACATGCTGCGTTGAACACTCTCATAAACATTTTTCGCTTCTTCATCAGGGGGCCGAATTTCGTTCCTGGCAAAGTCGAAATGTTCGTCCAAGATGGTGAGAAAATGCTCAATCTCTGCTCGGTAACAGATGCCGAGGATCTCAAATTCGTTGGCAGCATAGAAGGCAAGAGGGTCTTCGTTTCTTCCCCAGGTAGTGATGGGCGGCGCGATCGTCCTGAACATCTCGAACACCGGCTTGGCGCGCTTCTGAAGATCGTCCAAGAGCTTCCAAAAGGCCCAGTAAATCGATTTCTGCAGACGGTAAGCGCTCGATTTATTGAGCAGCATCGTTGCCTCAATCGAGGTGAGCAACTTCTGGAGGACTCCCAAATGCTCATGGAAAATGCTCGTGTGCATTTTCCCGGTCGCAATTTTCGGGTTGCGAAGGAAGGGCTTGCCGAATTCTCCTGCCCCTAAATCTAATCCCGTTTGGCGCCGTGTCAATGTTGTCACGTCTCCTTCGGGGATCATACGGTAGGGCTGGAAGGATGGCAAGGGGAGCGATCCCTTTAAAATCCTTGAGGTGGGATCCAGATCATTGGTGGACTGGGGTCCGGCGTACTCCTCCAGCTGGTAATCATCTCCGAAGCTGTCGGTGTTGACTTGGTTGCCGATGGAGTCCGAGGACGGTACGGAAGGGTGATCGTCGTGGAAATCAGGAACAAAGTGATCGGGATTTTCGGTGACTTCCCCATCTGTTTCGTTATTAGGTTCGTTTCCGTCTCCTTCATCCCGTTGCTTCGAGTGCTGCTTGGTCCTACGCTGGGCACGGGCGCTCGGAGTGGATCCGGTTGAGGAGGCTGACATGATGATGGTAGATGATATTTGTGAAGGTAACGATGATAGATATTGCCGAGGGAAAGCGCATTAACGGTTTCCTACAGTGTCCACCAATGTTAAAGATTAGGTGCGATCTTTAAGGTTCACCAGAAACCGTTGCACTTTCCAAACTAAACGCGAAATGCTGTCACGCACACGAACCACAGGTTCGTTACCGCGAGGCAGCAAGTCTGACACGCACATGAACTCTGGTTCGTTACCGCGAGTCAACCCATGTCCCAAGGTCAGTTAGCGCTAAGCTTTAACTGACGTTTGGAAACGAAGTCGTAGCGATTAGGCTAGACAGAGGGCGAGCTTAGAGCGAAGAATGTTACAGGTAAAAGGTGATGTGTATTTCCTTAGTCTGTACTTTATATACTGGGAGGAGAAGAATCCCAAGGCGCGGGGGCTCTTCTCCTCCCAGGGAACTGTCATGGCATTACGATGAGTACAGTTCTCATTCTGATCTGCGGTTGCTCTGTGCTCCTTGACGATTTTCAGTGCAGGATTACTTGTAATTAGGGGTTGGTACATGATGACCAGAGCCACAAGGAACTGTTGTGAATTTGGGTAACTAACAATCATCTCCCTGACCTTTATCTTGTTTTATTTGAGGAGCAGAACAATCTCTCACCACTCGATCAGCACTCTGAATGAATAGCCCTCCAACACAGACTATCACACGGCCACTTAAGTTAGTAAGTTGGCCTCCTCTATTGATCTGACGGATGCTCAATTTGGACTTACTCTGAGACTTCATGGCAAGAAGGTCCCGAGGATCGAGGTTGTATGGACTGGTAAGCTGCAATCTCTATCTGGGTTCTAAGCAATGACGCAAACTGCACTCATTGTTTGGGTTCTAGGGACTCGAGGGCCTGGCAAGCTGCGACCTCTGTTTGGGTTCTGGGGGCTTGAGGTCGTGGTTTGGCATCCTGTGACTTTTGTTTGGGTTCTGGAGGCATCACAGTCATGGCCTGTCAGGCTGCCGGGTACAGTCCTCACCCGCAATGGACCTGGGTGACGAACTTTCACACTCGTTTCAGCTCTGATCTAACATATTATAACTCAGGACATTGCTTTTTCCGCCCATATTCCAGTCCGTCCCGCCGACCTGGTCGCCTCCCACTTCTGTCGTGCTTTTCTCGAAGCAGAGAAAGTGAGCATGTGGGAGAGGCGTCTCGGGACGCAGTTCGGGCTGCACTCTGAGTATGGCCCCCACATCGACGGTAAAGGGATCCTTTCCTTCACTACCAACGTGTGCGCCACCATGGCGGTGCACTACATCGGCGAGACCTGGTTTCGATTCGCCGACGCTGCCAACGCTCAACAGGCGGTGGGCATGCTTGCCGAAGAGGTATGGGGGGGAGGTTAGCAACGACACCGCCGTGGCGTCCGTCGCAGAGATCGAGGAGGTGGAGGCGGAGGTGCAGCGCACGTTGGAGATTGCCCGTTTTTTGGCGGGCCCAGTGACACAAGCTGTGAGTTTCCTAACAGCGCCTGTTATCCCGAGTTTTTTGACGAACCTTCTGTCTCAAGGTGTGGCCAACAATGCTGTTGGACCCTTTCTTCCATCTGCCCAATCTCCGTGATGAGTGGGACCATCTGGGCAGCGCCCATTCGCTCGAGGTGATGTCGCTGACGAGCATGATGCAGCGGTCGCTGCTGCCGAATGTGCTGAACAATCGGGCGAGGGACATGATGCTGCTGCTCGCGCGTCTTCACCCCACGGAAGAGCTGGATGCTGTGCTGGAGCTCATCGAGTACGTCGGGGGTTTTCGCTCGGTGCCCCTCTAGTAGTTACCTTGTAGTAGAAGTGCAATCGTGAACCGTGTGGCTGTGCATTTCTCGATGGGTCACATACGTGACTGTCAGACTGAGATGTTAGACGTGACTGAGAAAGTTATGTTATGTTTGCTTTGGACGAGCACGGGTGTGTGTTCGTTTTATTCAACCGCAGCCGTTCCGTATTACTGCAATTCCGATCAATTCCATGTGCGTCAGCGACAGCCATTCAGGCAACGGCGGCCAATGTCTGTTCCTTCTGAAATTGTGTTCAATCCAGCGAACAACGGTGAATTTCATGTTCCATTTCCTTCAACGGCAGTAAAATTTCGTGTTCCCTCAACTGCAGTGAATTTCGTGTTCTCTCAACTGCAATGATCTTGTGTTGCTTCAACGGCAGTGAATTTCCGTGTTCCTTCAACGGCAGTGAATTTCTTGTTCCTTCACGGTAGTGAATTTTGTGTTCCTTCATATTTGTTGTAACTAGGTGAATCACAGAGAAATACCAGTGCTCGAGCCATGCGCCCGTTAAAATATTCATGTTCTTCAAGAAGATTGCTCAATTCACATCCCTGGGACAAGATTTTGACGCCAAAAAGTCTGCCATACATTGCGCGGATCACACAGAATATAATTGTTGCGACTGGGTAAATCACGGGACAATAACAGCGCACGAGCCATGCACCCGTTGAAATATTCATGTTCTTGAAGAAGATTGCTCAATTCACATCCCTGGGACAGGATTTGGACGCCAAAAAGTCTGACATACCTTGCGCAGGTCACACTGAATATATTTGGTGCGACTGGGTAAATCACGGGAAAATAACGGCTCGCGAGCCATGCGCCTGTTAAAATATTCATGTTCTTGAAGAAGATTGCTCAATTCACATCCCTGCGACAGGATTTGGACGTCAAAATGTCTGACATACATTGTACGGGTCACACAGAATATATTTGTTGTGACTGGGTAAAACTTGGGAAAATAACAGTGCGCGAGCCATGCGCTGTTCTCTAACCCTAACGGCAGTGAATTTCTTGTTCCTTCAATGGCAGTGAACTTTGTGTTCCTTCAGCGGCAGTGAATTCTCGTGTTCCTTCAACGGCAAGGATATCCCTGAACCTTCACCCTAACCGGACTCTAGCTCTGACTTTAACCCGGACTCTAGCCCTGACCGCTAACCGCGTGTTCCTTCAACACCATTGAATTCCGTGTTCCTGGAATGGCAGCAAATTCAGTGTTGTGCCAGATCCTTGCTCAGTTCTAATTCACGGGGCTTGAGGGTATTGAGTTTGGAACCAGCCAATTGGTCAACACAAAGGAAGGGGAAGCCAGAAGAGACAACGTACTGCTTCTCCGTCTCCGAAACCTTGAGTGCAAATTTTATTTGTTCGTGTTTCAGAAGCTGTGCTGCTGATGGAGCTAATAAATAAGGTGTGAGTGTGCTCATAGCATGGTAGAAATATCTTTGAATATAACATCTTCGACCTCCACGCGTTCACGTGTAGTGATATTGTACATCGAAATGTTTGGAGCGGGCATGAAACGAGGGATCCTCGGTAAGAATAAGTGCTCCGCGATTGTTAATATGAATAGGCGTAGGATTGTTTCGAGTGAAGTCCAATGCTTTGAGGACAGCTCGGAGCAAAACTGTCCCTTTTGTGGCAAAGCAAGCCGCAATATATTGAAGTCGAAACGGTGGGCTGTTTTTGCGACATCCGGGAGATGAGACCAGAACCGAGGGAAAAGCAATAGCCCGACATGGATTTTCAGAAGTCAGGGCAGTTAGCACAAATAGTTCTGCTGGTTTCACTCCTCATAAAGTGAGACAGTAGGTACGAGTCCCCTTGAGATACCGCACTACATGTTTAGCATGCTCCCAGTGGATATGACCAAAACAATCATTGAATTGACTGAGTTATTGTACGGCGTGGGCAATGTTGGGGCGAGTACCAATTGCAATGTGCATGAGCCTTCAAGCTGGCGGAATTGAAGATGGGCAACAGCAGCCTTCTCGGCATCTGTTTTGGGAGAATCTGCTTTGGAAAGACGAATATTGGGAAGAAGAGGTGTTTTCGAAGGATAAGCGTCGGCGAGGGAAATGACCCGATCAATTAGCGCCGTTTGCGAAAGCTTCACCGTTCTCTGCTTTCTATCGCGTTTAGCAGCTATTCCGACTACGAAATGGATGTCTCCGAGGTCTGAAATCTCCCACTACTTGCAAATCTGACCTTTGAAGCGCTCATTCTCCTCCTTGCTGGTTGTAATCAACATGAAGTCATCGACGTGGATGGCTGTGATATTGCAAGGACGTGCGTTGGAAGGATATGTTCGGAGGACTGTTGGATCAAGGGGATGCGAAGAGATTTTGGGAGGTGGGTGCTGGGTGCTGAGTTGGGTCCATGCGAAGGGGCGAGTGCCGCGAGGCCTTTAAGCATTCTGACCATTAAGTAGCGTGCAGGGCGATATCGTTGATAAGACTCACTGTGGATACCTGGAACTAAGTTCATGGGTAATAAAATCCGCGACGGATGGAGAGCGGGAGGTGATGCGTTTGGGTTCTGGGGGAACAGATTGAGATTTGGCCTGGCCATTCACAACGGTCAGTCGAGGATGCTTTGGCCCAATGGTGACAGGCAACCTGGCCAGTTGTCTTGCCTCTGTCGTGGCTTCATCGCGGGAAACAATCTGCCAAATTGTTTGCATGATGGTGTGCTCGGTTGGTTGTGGGCTGTGTGGCCCACCTGATGAGTTCAAAAGAACGAAACCAACCAGTAGGAAAATAAAATGCCTTCATTATTTTGTATGTACAGTCGTTGCTCAAAATGCATGAGGTCATAATGTATACTGCGGAGATGTGTTCATAATGGATATTGCTTATTATGCATCAGATTTACAGTCGCGGCGGCATCATTTGCGTTCCCTTTTTAGGAAAATACGATC
The DNA here is from genome assembly GCA_029378375.1 of Mycena olivaceomarginata. Taxonomy (NCBI): domain Eukaryota; kingdom Fungi; phylum Basidiomycota; class Agaricomycetes; order Agaricales; family Mycenaceae; genus Mycena; species Mycena olivaceomarginata. The sequence goes on along the minus strand of JARKIC010000023.1, from coordinate 680,517 downwards.
AATTTTGGCTCTTTTCCACCATAAACAGGTCTGTGCCAGCTGTACAGCGAACTGAAGCATATTAGATAGCTAATTAGTGGTCTGAAAATTTCCCAGACATCCCACAGTCAGTATTATTTCCGGGGGTTGTTCGAGATTTTAACTGGCCCTAAGCTGAGGGTCAGAATCATCATCCATTCCACCTTGCCCATACATTCTCACTGACTGTATTGTTAGTCCCAACACCAACTCTCGGATTTCTCCTCTTTCCAACCATTATTCAAGCTCCTTTGCATCCCGATGCATTCGCGTCGCACGTTGTGCCGGCCTGGGTCCCGCCATCCTCGGTCCTGACATTGATTGCTTTCATCATCCACCCCCACTGGCAGCAAAGGCGCTCGCTCCGAGGTGGACACAAAATATTTCCTTTGCTCAATGTATGTTCTCGATGTTTTCGTCTAACTTGGGGCCTAACACCTACACAAATACTCCTCACTCATAGAATGACGAGAGATATTGCATCAACGCCGCTTATGTGTGTTTTCGTAACACCCCTGCGCATAGAACGCGATCCCAAGGCTTGAAAGCTGGTGGCCACGGGCAAGTTGGGCGGCCTCGGATGGATTTTTCCGACCAACGCCTGGCCAATAAACAAAGGGATCGCCGAAGCCCCGACTTCAAGGTAATCCGCACATACAAACATGGACGAAAAAGGAACCAGCATATGCGACGGAAGGAATAACAATCTCTCCGCCGTCGATCAAGGAGACAACAGAACAGACTGGGAACGCAAATCACAACTCTCTTAAAACGGCCTCCAGTATTCCAATCGGAGAATGTGGTTCGGATTTTGTTCACTCACGGCCGGCACTCATGTAATGGTGTGCATTAGAAGCGAAGGCTCGTATCTGCTAGCACGGGGCGCCCTTCAAGTAATCGCTCAGCGCATTCGCAACCACCCCCTGACGCTGCACGGCTCTCCTGCTTCAAATTCAAACTTCTGGCACCGTATTTTAGAGGGTCGCTCAACATGTGGTTGTAATGACGTGCAAAACCTTCGTAAATGCGCTTCCCACAGGAGAACTCCAAGAACACCATGAAAGTGTTGTAACAGGTACACCAGGGCGCATGCTCCAAGGCTTTCTCGCTCGGAAAGTTCGAAATGTCGAGAATGGTGACCTTGGTTGTTTCTCCCGCGCCGTGTTTGACTGTCTTGACATTAATAGACCGGATGCGCACCAGGGATGCCGCAAGGGACAGAGTCAAGGGAGGCGATATGCCGTTCTTTGCCAGAGAGAAAATGGGGATGGGGATGGAATTGTCATGAGCCAGGAACGAATTCTTCTCAGCGACGATTTCATCGAAGAGCAGGTTCGTCGCGGGTTGATTATTCGTGGAATCTGCGCCAGCAATGGGACCTCTATCCGACTGGGATTCCTCACCGGATGGTACCACCACCACATAGGGACTCAGCTCATCGTCCTCGTCGTCCGAGACCTGTGCCTCCCCACGTTCCCTTCTCTCTGCGAGTTTCTTGTTCCGTTCCATCCGATGAATATCCATCTTCTTGAGGACTTATATGGCATCGGAAAAAAAAGACCACGTCTCCCTTCTTTCCCCCCGTTCCCTGAGATAGGGGTTCCGTTGACGCCGGTTTGGATGAAGGAACTAGTCTTCCCAGGGACACCAGATTTATCGGCCATAGTAGAGTGTAGAAGTGAGGCGCAGGAGTAGAAGAAAACAACGAAGTTCAGCACTTTGAAAATTCGAGAGTTCCACCGGTGAAATCGGATTACCTTACCCGCTTGCCAACGCTCGTCCCTAGACTCGTGACCAATCTGCCTACGCCATTCTAACAAGGCGAGCTTGTTGCCGTAGGCAGACTGGTACTTCTCGGAGCTATCAATTGAGCTGGGGCTGAGTTTCAATTTTTGGGCGGTGCATCACTGTGGCTGTGTATTCTCATCAATTGCCCATTAAATTTGACCATCCCATACACATTTATCAGGCACCCAATAAAAATTCTGAAGAGACATAATTTGAGAATGGAGGTATCTGACTTGAACTGAGCTTTTGAGTTTTTGGATCTGAGTTGAATTGAGCCCGGAACGAGGGAAAAGGAAAAGAATTGAAACTCCGCCCCAGCTCAATTGATAGCTCCGAGAAGTCCCAGTCTGCCTACGGCAACAAGCTCGCCTTGTTAGAACGGCGTAGGCAGACTGGTTACGAGTCTAGCTCGTCCCAGTTTGCTCCCCGCCGCCAAGGCTCTCCCTCGGTGTTTAGCCCGCTTGCCAACAATTTTGGAAATACCAAAAGTAAATTCCTATGTAGTTCACTATGCGGCACCGTACCTCGAGGCCATTCGATTGTCCTTTATGGCCAGCAAATCGACAGGCTCTTGAGAGAAGGAGACAGCCAGATAATCGATATTTCTACCTCTGTTCTTGTTGAACTAGTAGTGGTACACTGAGCCATTGAGCAAATGTTTGGACGGCACTGAGGATTGAGCAAAGCTATAGCAAAATCCGCTGCAGGACACACAGGCATGGTGTTTCACAGATGGACAACATGAGAGGTGAGGAATTGACATATTGATTAGAACGAGCCCGACCTCGCTGTCTTCAGAGTCAGAGTCTGAGCCAGAAGATGATGACAGGCGACGATCTTTTGTAAAGTTCTGCTCCAGCCCAAATCCAAGAAAAATATGCGAAAAGAATGGCCCTTATCAAAGGAAATATACCCGATTTTTTGCCAAAAATACATATAGAATATGTTAAAAATAATTTTTGGGCCTATATCCGTGCCCATATCGAGTGAAACAACAAGACTAGGTTCAGACCAGGGAGCAAACTGAGTCAAAACAGTCCAAAACAGCGAAAAATGCATGAAAATGGCGATTTTGCGGGCTCCATATCTCATCATAACTCGTGGTAGCGCGCTTCGCGGCAAAGCCCACTATCTGTTCTTCCACCAATCAATGTTCAGCAGAGCTGCAAGCAACTTCCGATGTTTGAAGCCAGCAGTCCTGTGCCGTAAAGACAAGTGGATCGAATTCCACTTCCCACTGTTGAGAAGTGCTCTGCCGCACAGACAGACTTGTTCTCTTACTCAGAGACACGCAGGAAACATGAGAGCTAGAGGACTATGGCTGCACTGCAGAGCACAACCTGCAGGCTCTACCACAGAGCAGGAACACCCCAAATAGAGTACGGAGGTGATCCGCAGAGAGAGACAGACCAAAATGATGGTTGAAGATCAGTTGCCACATGTCTCTCTGGCAGAGACCTCATCCAGAGCTCTACCGCAGAAACACTTGCAACTGCTTCAAAAGGCACTTGCACTAGTTAGAGGTGCTCTACCGCAGAGGCTTTTTTTTGACAATAAAAATAACTTTGCAAACAGCTGTAAGAATGCGGTGAAAGGTGCATTTATGGCAAGGGCTCCACGACTATGCCTCATGGATAGCCTTCCTAATGATATTTCCGTACAAATCCATTTCGTTCCCTTCCTCGTCAACGAGGGCCCATCCACTTATTAAGAACGCTTTTCTGTTAGACTCATCGGCACCACCAATCAAGCTTTCACTCACCGAAATGGACGCTTGCCAGGCGGGGGCTGACGAGTTGCGATATTCCGCAATTTTGCGGCGGAACGCTTACCTCTCCGAGTTGGTGGAGTGAAAGAGGCAGTCTTGAGAGCCTTTCTGCTTGGTGTATCTCAGAATCAATGACTCAGATTGTCAAACAAAAAAGGGACCTTTTCTTCTTCTTATTTGTTTCATCTACCAATCTTTTTGGTAGTGGGGCGGCAATGTTGGCATCGTCTTTGGAGCAGTCAGCCCCAGCGTTTTCGAGCATTTGCTCATGAGCCGCGCTGTCTGCGTCGACGGAGGTCAATAATTCGGGCTCTTTGGAGCCCGCAAGGCACTGATGGTGGGAGTTACCCCATAAAATTTTACAGGAAGCGACAAACATTGTCTCGGAGCAGGATTAGAAGCTCATCAACGGGTGGCCGCCTGCACTCACTAAGAAAACGCAGTTCTGAACCCAGACCGGAGGAGGCCATGTAGTAAATGTGTAGGCCACAAAATCCGCGAATTTGATGGCCTCTTCAGCAAAATCTCCCGCACAAAATGTGACGGCAAGAAAACCCATGGGCATGGTAAATTTGGTCTGCGGAACCGGCCCAGACAGAGAAATTAGCCTCTTTTTCTCGAGCTTTATACCAGTCTGGGCTGCGACGGATTGCGGCGACCACCGTGCCCCGTTGGACCACATTAAACTGCAGTCAACTTTCGATTCTGAACTGAGGCTCAAAAAGGGAAAAAATTACAATAGACTTATAACCAAAACTTTTTCTCGGAGTCTTAATTTACCAAGGATTTTGCATTGACTGTGACACTTGAACTTGAGTTGAAAGGTCTCGGAACGAGTGCGATATTAAATCCCGGAAATAATAATGTTTATTTCACGGAGTTTTGAGACTTCATAGATAACGATAGACTTGCTAAAACACACCAATAAAAGTTGAGACCTATTCAAACAGATTCACGTTCGACACGAGCCAGCTCCCGCAATACACGGACGGCCCAGGATGCACCTTCACGTCCAGCTAGTGGATCAAGTGCTCCGGACCACTCTCGTGGTTCTGGACCGGTCTCGCAGTGATGGATAAGGACAAGAAGAGGGAGAAAAAGCAAAGTAGCTGATCTCAACCATTTCCAGAATGGGCTCACAGAGGCTTTCAAGCGCGGATCCCGTGAGCCAGATGTCACTGTTGTTGTTGGAAAAATGGATTTGAACTGGGGACCTCTTATTTCATAGGTTGACAAATCGGAAACTCGTGGACCGGAACCGGCTGGGCCCTCAATCCCGGCTTATGTACTATACCAGCGGTATTATGCGATTCAGGCTCTGAAACTCGAGGATGAGAACATGGGGCCCTCCTATATACAGAGTTAAAACCCAGATCCGAAAAATTTCTCACTTCCCCGGGTTTTCTCATGGCATTAGAAATTCTGGCATTTACAGCCATTGGCAGTACCGAGGGCGCGGTCGAAAAAATTACCGGTCTGGGATGTTTTCAAAGAATTACTTGTAACTCGGTTAGTGCTTCATGGATTTGGATGAAACCATGCTAGATAATTCGGGCTAATTCATACGGAATTAGTGATAGAAAGGATCTTGTAAATTGGATGATCTGGCATTTTGAGGCTTTTTGGGGATGAATCTGATCTGGCATGTCCAATTCATGTCCTACTGGTCTCAATTCTGGCTAGGGAAGACTTATTAACATTCTCAAATATGTCATAGAGTCAAAAGTACATAACATCTCGTGTTTTATTGAATCTCCGCAATATTTCAGATCCCGCTGGGTTGCCTGTTATCCCGACCGGACTGCAAGCATCACAGACTGAGTTATTCAAGGTTTTGACTCTATGAGATGTTTTTAAATCTATGTAGTCCGTCTGTTGCAAAACACCATGTTGTTTGAACATGCTTGTACCTCGCTAGACGGCATTTATCTCGAAAGAGGCCCAAAATCCTACATCATCCAATATGAAATATTTTCACAGGTTTCTCTCTATCACTAATTCTGTAAGAACTAGCCCGAATTATCTAGCATTGTTTTATCCAAATCCATGAGGAACTGACCGAGTTACAGGTAATTCTTTGAAAACATCCCAAACCGGTAATTTTTTCGACCGCGCCCTCGGTACTGCCAATGGCTGTAAAGGTGTTTGAATGTGACACCCTTACCTTGGAGTGTGTGCACAAATATTTTCGGATTTTTCCGGTGCGTCGTTGTGCAACGTGAGGTCAGTACTTCCGCGTGCCATTTTGGCTGTGGGACCGGGATGCGAAAAATCAGGTGACGTACCGTGGCAATTGCATCCCCACCCCCATCTGTGGCTCTGGAGAGATAGAGGCATTAATAATGCTCCCCCACATACAATGTTGGGCCTGGCAAAGGTGGTAGACGCTCATAACAATAATTCTTTGCTCACGACTTGTGGCACAGCCACAAATTTCCGTTTTTGGCATATTTTCGTTTTTTTGTGCTAGTCAGCGAATGGAGTGGGGCTTTTTGAGTAGATAGGATTGTTAATAGTTCTTGTAAAGTTACTCCGAAAAGACTTCGGGTTAATTCCGTCAACACCGGGCTTGTAATTCGCCATTTTTCGGATCCGGGTCTTTTTCGGATCCGCATATTCCAGAGGAGCGACGTTTAACGGGAACTGGTGGCTTGAATCATTTAAAAAAAGCGTCAGTGTCTTCCACTGGTCAAAAAGCTGATGCTCACAGTCGAGAATTGGTTTCAGGAATAATATTCGGGAGGCCACCATTGATGAACTCCTTGATCTGCCGATTGAGCAGGAGGACTTTGATTCGGAGTTTTTGCGTTTTGGGGATGGAGAGGAGGGGACCCGAGAAATACTGGAGTATCTCAAGCTCCGTGACGAAGACGATCAGGACGAAGAAGATCTACAAGAGCCGGAATTCCAGTTCAGTAAGCAGGAGGCCTTGAATGCGGTGGCTTTCCTTCAAAACATTGCGCACCATCGGCCCGATTTGGATGTGGCACTACCGCAGGTTGGACAACTTGGCAAATTTCGCTCTGCACTGGCCCAGGAAATGGAGGAAGGAAAGGTTCAGACCACTATCACATCTCTCTCTCTGCCTGTCATTTCTCCACGCCAACTCATTTTCACGCGTATATATTGATTCAACATGAACTCTCCCTTCAATCCGCCCCCCAATCACGAAAAAAGTCCGGGCTTACGCCAGAGGTGGTCGGCAATGGAAAGTCATAAATGGCATCGGCGTCGCCGAATGTATCAGGATTCCGGCGCCAGAAGTGAAATTCTAGAACTTGGGTGGTCGTCTGATGAATGTCAGCAATTTACAGTGTATGGGTCATGCACAGTTATTTACCACGCGGGGCATCAGAGCAGCGATCCGCTTAGATCCCGTCGAACCTTGTCCTCCCGGGAGCAAAACTCGAAAAGATGACGCAGTCGCTAGCCTATAAAATTATTCGTCAGAGGAAGATGGCAACAACTGCCTACCAGGATGCCCTAGACCGCCCAGGCACTATCCGGAACATGCCATACGCGAGGGCAGCTGTCACCGACGCAGCCGGCAATGTCCCACCCGCCAGCACAATATGGGACTCAACCAGAAACAAGGACATCCCGAGGAATATACGGTTCTTCCTATGCTACGCTATGTTCCTTTCGCTTCGTTTGAACTATATTGCATTTATTCGTATGTAATACACGAATGCCACCTTCAAGTCCGCGCACAGATGAGGGCAAGTAGCGTCTAACCTCACCGCACCGCTACGAAGCTAGCCCGACGCCAAGAGAGGTGGTGCGGCACCGAGTGAATGGGGAGGGAGGAAGAAGTGAAAGCTCGCATAAGACTTGTTTGTATTAGTATGAACTGACATTGAGGTCAGTGAACGTTGACTAATAAAAGCAAGGGTGAAGCAGAAAAAAAGGTCAAACAAAACATTGAGCTTGCTTGATTGGACAGGAATGTATAGATGAAATCAAGAGGAAGGGAATACGTACCGAGATCAATTGACCATGTTGCCGGTTCAGCTTGAACAAGAGTTCAAGTTGAAACTTAGGGAGAGTTCAACAAACCCGCTACGGGTCAACGTTGATCATAAATGTATCAGTGCATGTGAGACTCAGCATAACATCTCCCTCTTTATAAAATTAGCATGTCTGTCTGTCTGAAGCCTATATCCCCATAAGGATATATTAACAGCTCACTGCGAGTCTGCGACACGTTCGGCATTGTTCTTCAAATACACTCTTTAGCACCTCCCTTGGCTCGCTCGGCGCTCCGCGCACGGCTCACTCACACTGCGTTGATGGAGGAGATAGACTGGGAGCACGCCGAGATGCCTCGCTCAGGCGGCATCTTCCTACGTAGCAGCCGGCTGATGCGGCGGATGACGGAGCTAGGCGGCCATCATGGCCTCGCTTGGACCTCGCAGCATCTAGCAACCCTCGGCGAGGCCCGCCGAGCCGCCTAAACTTCGCCACGTCAAGTGCGTTGTCGCGGACATCAACGGGCCTCGGCTCCACTGGGTTGAGCAACGGCCTAGATTGTTACGGGCTGTGCATGCCGAGACGGCTAGACGCGTATCGGCATGCACAGCCTCGGCGGGCCTAGAACTTGCTCGGACCGGCGACACGCATAACATGATTAACATCAACCAAATCAAAAGCGGGAGCCGGCGCGAAGCGCCGGCGAGCGCTTGTGTTTGAAAATGTAAGCACTGATTGGCCGCTGAAGAGGGCAATAATGCTTCCGAGCGGAATCTGAATGGGTGAAAATGACCGTAAGGGTCAGGGCTGTCCATTGCAGGTGGACGCCTCAAAAGTTGGCTCTGGGATGGCGCTGGTAGGTAGGTGGGTAGGTAGGTAGGTAGGTAGCATTACACGGCACGGTCCGAATAACGAACACCGGTTTCCAGGGATTATCCCAGTGTACACAGCAAATGAAAATACACCCTCACCCCTGGACCACTCCCTGCCATCCAAGCCCCATAACACAGATCCCACAGGTTACCCCGTGCCCCACGGTAGAACCCAGACGACAGAATGCAGCTAATACGTTGACCTAGAATCAATCAGCAGACATTATTTACTCTATGGACCTCGCAGCGGAACGGCGTAAAACTCTTGCAGGACCTCATGCACAAATTTTCCAACCAAAACAATAGTTGAGCGCTCATGTATAATGGCTTCAAGAAACTCAACACTGGTGAGTTGCGCCATTCTATCCTGTAGTTTGGGTGCAGTACGGAATAACTTTTCGAAAAAGACTGTACGCAATCTTAGCACCGCCGGTGAGGCCTGGTCCCGATGACCCCGAACGAGCCGTTCGTTCAATCAATTCGCCCCACTCCGACCTACCCGATTTTGGGGTCTGCTTTCGCTCCTGCAGAAGGTGCATGTCCATTCTGAACGTGATTTTTGGTGTTCTACCGTTTTTTAGGTCCACAAATCCGAAAATCATGGTCCCCGAATTTTTACGGCAAGCGTTCCCTCAAAATTCACGCCGCACCGCCCCATCCCGCAAAACCAGTGCGCGCACGGCGGTGGTGGCGGTCGAGGTGCAGACTTTGCGCGTCCGCACCGTCATTTTAGCCGCCAAACACGATGGATGGGTGCGCACAGGGCCAGGAGAAAATGCCGCGACTGCCGCGCACTGCAGCGGCGCTGACGCGGCGGTGGCTGTACTACTAACCCATGCATAACTATCCACTAAACACCGTGTTTTGTGTTCGCAATGAGGTCCATATCATCCACGGTGAGTAAGACAGTATCTTTGGAATATTGAAAGATGTACTGACATGAAATCAGTCGGGATTGGCCGCATTATCAAGTCACATTCAACAATAAGGGGATTGGATCCTTCCAGTGGGCACTTAGGCCGCCAAAGGATACTCGAAATCGTCTTACTGAATGATATTTCAAAACACTTCATTCACCTCTTTGCGCAGCACGCACGCGGCATATGCGCGTCAATGCGCGGCAATGCCGCGTCAATGCCTCCTCAGTGCGCGGCAGTGCCGCGGCAACGCCGCCTCAGCGCGCGTCAATGCCGCCTCGCTGTCGCGGCACTCCGCCTCACTGCCGCACTGACTTATCTTCTTTCTAGTGCTCAGGCATACATTGGACGTGGATTTCATTGGCTCCGAACCCGTAATTTGAGAGACAAACTCCGGACACTTGGGCAAGGTTGGTTGGTTGGCTCACGTTATTTTTGTAACTTGACTCGAATTCCGGGGTTCAGGATGTATCATACTTATGTCTGAAATTTCACTCAAAATTGCCTTCTTCGGTAGGTAGCAATACTGTCCCTGCGTTAGCAGGGGAGTTCAACCACCTTCAATGGCGCTTATGGACCATATTTTATGTGGGTGTTCAATGTTATTTCAGCTTGACCACACTAATACCGGTGTCCCCGGCGTTTCTGACACGCCTGGCACTAATCAATAATTCACGCAGAATATTTGGAGTCCTGAGAACCTCTCTCATACCCGGAAACGCGCCGCGGCAATATCTCGTCCACCATCATTTCCAATCCAGGCAAAGCGTCTCTTGAGCCTCTCCTGTCGGGAACTCGAAGCAACATTGATCTTTGAGATAGTGCGACACCATGGCCGCCCATCAATTCGGTAATTTTCTACCGCCGGCTGCAGCGCCTCCGCTGCATCACTTGCCTGAGGCTGTCTACCCTTCTTTAAACAGGTGACTCTCAGCCACCAGGGGTGCCGGTCCGAACGCCTATACTAAACAAGACATGCCTTCGCTTCGCTCCGGCGGCAAAGAAGACATGTTGGAAAATATCATGTACAATTGGTGAAAATTGCGGGTGATATGGTAAGGTTCGACGTCCAGGTCCGCCCAACGTTGACTTGCAAACCGGTTCGAATGTCAACAATTCAATCTATTCATGCAAAATCTACGCCAATACGACCCTCGCTCCTGAGACTTTCAAAATTAGACGAAAGTTAAGGTTTTGATGTAAACACGCCGTTCCATCGTGCACGAGGCTGGAACGCGTCCGTTAGCTTCCATCTGGAGAGATACCCGAATCGAACTGGATGCTGTAGACGTCCACAACGCGCCAGGCGAAAAAAAATATCAGCGGTGCGTAAGAGGAAGGATGAGCAAAAGCCTACACCGGCATGACAAATCCGCATCGGGCAGCTCACCTGAAGGTAAACTGAGTAGAAAATTATTGTGTCCCTATACGCCATCAACGTGTGTACCCGGATGTTAGCGTCACCATTGCTGGAGTTACGTGCCGGGCGATACGCCAGCCAAATCAAACGAGTGAGAAACATGCATGGAAAGTTGGTGGGTAATTGCTTGCGAGAATACCGGTATGCACCCGCAGAAAGCTAGACATCAGGTAAGTAAGAGAAAAAATCCAGAGCGTCGAGAAAAGCGGCGACTCACCGGACCGCCAGAATTCGACAACAAATATGTGAATGCGGCTGGGAAGTCATGAGAAAGCAGCGTAGGCTCGCAAGAGCATGGAAGATAAAGTGCTCATCGAGAAAACATGCTTACGCTGAGAGAAGGTTGGATTATGGGTCGACACAATAAATTCACACCTAACCTGGCATCGATGCTCCCATTAATATTCAAGTGCCATGCGATTCCCACCAGGGTACGGTTGTATACCCCGAAGATTGAGGAGAACGACGGCCAGAGACCCGAGGCATCAGTCAGTTGCAAGACATCGAAGAGGATGTTTAAAAGACGCTTGATATGTGGAGCCACCGAGAAACCAGGCTCCAGAACGAATCACGGGCCCGCCGCAGAGGCCGAAGAATCTTGAATGGCTTGAGCTATTTTGCAAATTTTGGACACCAAGACGAGACCCAATAGCTTCGCAACAGCAAGCAGAGGCGTTCCGAGATCAGGCCGTGACTCCCAGAAAAGGATGTTACAGTTGAGTGAATTGAGGCCACTAATTTGAGGGCACGAACAACGGACAGAAAATTGCCAGACGAATGAAAGCAAAGCACCCTCTTTATATCAACAATCGGCAAGACGACGTGGCCCACCGGCATGATAAAAATCGAATCAAGCTGCGCCGTAGGCGGCAGCAACTGTGCACTGTCAGAAAGAGACTGCGCACTGGTCAGGTGTTCTGCCGCAAATGAAAAGGCGGTGGTGACGAAGCACAGAAAGTTAAGGCTAGAAGGGGTTAATGCAAGAGGCAGAGCAGAGGAAATCCAAAAGGAGGAAGGGTATATAGAGCAATTGCACCGCCGAGCGAGTAAAGAACGGTTAATAATAAGTAAGAGCAAGACCAAAGGAGTAAGATTATCCGGGGAAATTGCACAGCATTTCTACCATCTCGTTAAAGAACGAATGATTTGGACAGTGCATAGCCACAGCCACAGCCACCTCGCAGGCTACGCCATGGCCCTTTGGCCGTAGGCTCGTAACCAGCCTGCCTACGAGAAGCAACACATTGGGCGAGCCAGTTGCCGTAGGCAGGCTGGTACAACTCGGGGCTGTGCCAAGGGCGGGAGTTTGAAATTTTGGCGGGGCCATCACATGCGGACCGATTAGGGAGTTTGATCACGGCTGGGAATCGTACCAGTCTCATTCGAAGCCTGCCAAAATTACCGTTACAATCGGTTATAAACGGTTATAAACGGTTTAGAAACCGTTTCCGTTTAGTTTGTGGGAATCAGTAAACGAAAACTAAATGGTTGGAGCCTTAGGTGCTGTGTTTTCCTCCCATCTGTTTTCCACTCTCTTTCCGTGGCTGGTGACGAAAACCCCGGTCCCGATGATTCGGCTCCGCATGGGGGCGAGAACGAATATAAGCCAGACCACACTTCAGCTCAAGTAAAGCGACATCCCTATGGCATCCTCGGACGGTAATCCTTGGATTTTGAAACCCGCACCAATATTTATTTCACCTGGACACTAGAGAAAGTTACAAAGAGGCCCTTGAACGTGTTTATACTGTTTGCTTGTCCAAAACGAGCGAGGATTGGTGGAAAAGTTGCTGAAAGCGGCTCAACCTTGGCAAAGGAATGGAGAGAGATGCGAACGGTAGAGAATCCAAGAAAAATAAATTTTGCCCTCAAGCTCAAGCGTTGAGAGCATCCTTCCGCGAAGACTTTCCGGACTTTAAATACACGCGGCGTATGAAACACAAATCGAAGAAGTCCGAAAGCTCCCACGCGAATCGCAACCCCAGACAATCAGTTCCAGAGACCTCCGACGGAAGAAATAGATTCCAAGGTGTGCAGCACTCCGAAGGCAAATCCGACAACCCCCACGTCCCAGTGGACTAGTAGGGATCGGCACGGGTCGGGGTTGACCCGGCCGGGTCCGGGTCGGGTCTAAGGCGGGTCAGGGTCAGGGTCTCAGAAATTTGACCGGCAACCCGGGTTCAACCCGTCGTTGTTGACAGTGACAGGTCAGGACTACAGCTCCAAATTTTGGAACACCGACGACGGAATATCCTCTTTAACCTCTGGGAGTGGATTACGGCTCGAGGAGTCTTCAAATAAAACTGGATAAATCCTTATCCACTGCACCGGGAAGAGATAAATATGCGCATAGCCACAACATTCGGCAAATATTCCTTAACGTGATTCGCCGGGGGGTTAATGTTTCTTGTGCGCATGGTGGGGGCGTGCATTCACCTGGCCGGACTATGGTTCTACCAGAAAATAAGCGCTCATTCCACTTCTGCACTGGGAAGAGGTAAAATATGTGCACAGCCAGAAAATTCAAAAAATATTCCACAACGTAATTCGTCGGGGTTAAAATCTCTGTGTGCGCGTTAGAGGGTGCATTCACCTATCCAGACTATGATTCAACCAGAAAAACGAGCACTCATTCCACTTCTGCACCGGGAAGGGATAAAATATGCGCACAGCCAGAAAATTCAAAAAATATTCCACAACATGGTTTGCCGGGGGTTGAATTTCCTGTTTGCCTGTTGGAGGATGCATTCACCCAGCTGGACTATAAATCGACAAGAAAATGAACACTCAGTCCACTTCTGCACCGGGAAAAGGTAAAATATGCGCACAGCCACAAAATTCAAAAAATATCCCACAACGTGGTTTGCCGGGGGTCAAATTTCCTGTGAGCCTGTTGGAGGATGCATTCACCCAGCCGGACCATAAATCGACCAGAAAATAAACACTCATTCGACTTCTGCACTAGGAAGGGAAAAAATACACGCACAGCCAGAAAATTCAAAAAATATTCCTTCAGCAATTTTTTAGGCCAGGTACTTTAACACATCCCACTTGAATTGCTTTGTTACCCACAAAAGTCACGTGTTTTAAAAATGTAAAGCAATGCAATATCATCACGCCTTTCAAAATGTCAGGGCTGAGGGAATGCAATAGGGTCACGTGTTTCAAATGGAAAGGAATTCGATCAGGTCACGCGTTTCAAAATGTAAAGCACCGATTGGCTGCTGGAGAGGTCAATATTGTGTCTGAGCAGGATCTGAGTGGCTCAAAATGACCGGAATATCCAGGGCTATTCATTTCTCGCGCGTGCGCCTCAAAAAATTGCTCGGGGACTGCGCTGGAATTGAAAGTGTCTGTACTATTTGATTCAATTCGTCGGTCACGCGTCAACAGGCCCCAAAATCGACGAATAATTTCGCGCCTGTCACAGGTCACCGAGGCTGAGCGCGAACTTGTCAAAAAAGTCACAAAATCGCGAAAAAACGCGTCCGGAATCGTTTTTTTCTCCTTCGCTGACGCGCCCTTGATGTTGGAATGGCCGCGGCCCTCCCACCGCTGCCATTTCTGACGTGAACGGAGAAACTTGACTTGTCCCGCTCCCACACGCACTCGCTCGGGATTCGTGAATCGGACTGGCAGCTCACAAAACCTCGAGTTCTATTGAAACTACTTGGCAGATAACGGGAGCTCAATACCAGGAACAGGGATATCCTGGTCCTTATTGTTGGTGTGGCGCCAAAACTCGCCCGCATATTTGGTGTTGGGGCGACATGTGCCCATGCCCCGGCCCTTGGGTGCGGCCTCCTCATAAGAAGTGTCCTCGGCCGGCATCTCTGCGTCAATATCCTCAGCGTCCCCACTGGAAGCCAGACCGATAGATCCACCAGGCTTGTTTCTGCTTGATCTCGCGTCATTCTGAACCGCTCGCTATGCACGGTTTCATAGAAACTTGCTGAGCGCGCGCCATTTCATTTATCTTGTCTCAGAATCAAGGCAGCTGAGCTTAGAATGTAATTCTGGAAGTCCTGGCACAAAGCGCGAATTTTTTTTTTGGTGTCACGGTCCCCAGGGGCAATCGACGAATATGAAAGTTCGTTGCTTGATGTCACAGGTCACAGGGCGCGCGAATTGAATCAAATAGTACAGTGTTCGAAAATGCAGAGAATTGGGGGACGTCATGCATTTCAAAATGTAAAGCACTGATTGGCCGCTGGAGGGGTTAATGTTGCCTCCGAGCAGGATCTGAATAGCTCAAAATGACCAGTTCAAAATTGTAATGGTGCGCTCTCGCGCTCATTATATTTCTTTCTATACATACACAATTTCTTTCCCAACGTCACGCATTTCAAAATGTCAAGGAATTCAATGAGGTCACACCTTTCAAAATGTAAAGGAATTCAATCAGGTTAAGCATTTCAAAATTTAAAGCACTGAATGGCCGCCAGAGAGGCCAATATTGCCTCCGAGCAGGTTCTGAATGGCTCAAAATGACCGGTATGACCAGTGCTATCCATTGCTGGCGTGCACGCCTCAGAAAATGGCTCTGTGACATGGAGGCACGGTCATTTCACCCGGGACGTAATACTACGAGTGCATCAGGAGTTTGTTGTTGTGCCTAGTCAATTCATGGTATACAATGCCATTAACATTGCTATTAGCATTTACCCTCGCAAACGCCACCATATATGAGCTCAGATTAGTAACAGACTATTCATCCTCCTAAGGTATGTCCCTGAAGTTCACCCTCTGCTTTGATTTTGTAAATTGAACCTTAGATCCAGGCCAACATCAGTCATCCCCTCTATTGCGGTGAGTCTTCGGAGTACCAAGGTCTCGCGCATGACAATGAACCTCGACCTCGCTCGTCGAGCCGCTTACTCGCTCGTTGTTGGCGAGTCTGCAAGTACACACGCCGTATTCTTATGCGTGTCCTTGCCCCACATATCAAGCATGCGATGGCGAGGAAGATCGAATAGGCGGCGCTCCCCGCGCTCTTGTACCTGTGCACCCGCGCGTCGGCCATCGCGTGCCGGTCCATCCCATACGGAACGCGCGCCGCTCCATACCTCCCGTTTCTGGACCCCTCCGCAAGACCACACGAGCCTTGGCCTCTACGTGCACCCGTCCCTTGGCCTCGTGCAAACTCTCCCCAGTCGTCGGGGATCGCGTGCTCCGCGCGACTGGGCGTTGCGCGAAGTAAGAGAGGGTCGGCGATTCCCTCCGCCGCCTCCCGTCATGTCCCATGCTTGGATTCGCATTCGCATCACCACGACGGGAACGACGGTCCACAACTGCCTTGTATTTCTCGCCCCCCTTCCAATTTTATGGATTCTTGTCCTTGGTCGGGGCACGCTTCGTCTCCCGCGGTCACGGAGGCGAGGCTCTTGTCTCGTTTCGTTTCCATCCTCAGCTTTCACCCCCTTCTTTCTTTCCGCCAGCGGCCCGGCTACCCGGCCAGCATCACCTTCCATATACGGAATCGACTTTTCATGCTATTTCTCTGAAATGGCGGGGACGCGACCCTAGCCGCTCCGGGGGTGGATAATCGATCATTCGCGCACCCGGGGCCGCGGTGGTTAGGAGATATGGGTCTTTCCAACTCACTCGAGGAAGAAGGAACACGAAACGTATACAAAGATGGTGCACCCGACGCTTGAGGAGGCACTCAATCATGCAGCAAATCACAATTCCTCCCTGAAATGACTGATAAGACCTAGACACAAATAAGCATTCTACGACGTTACAGCTAAATGCAAAATTCTAGGGCGTTCCGACTTGCGTGAAGGTGGGGCTGGGGCAACCCAGCTACACTGAAAACGTCAGTTCGACGTCACCATGCCTTGCTACATCCCTCTTCCCGTTTACAAACAGCTTCTGCATGACGCCATAGCTCCACATAGTATTCACAACACCGAAACGCTCTACAATTTTGCATTTAGCTGTAAATGTGTCCTCTTTGCTTAGATCAAATTTTCGTGGTTTTCTTCCACCAAATGATACACAGTAGAAGAAAAACTGAAAAATCGCGAAATCCGCGACGGAGGTGCACTAGATATGGGTGTCTGTTACACTTTTCCCTGGATGAGTCAGAGGCAAATGTGCCAAAATGGTATTTGAAAAACGACCGGCGACTGAGGCGAATGCCATCAATTTTGCTATGTTTTGATGGCGGTCTTAAACCTGAAGACAGGTCGATACGCCTTCCCCATGTATCGGGTCTATCGGAAATACCTCGTTTAGTGTCGTATAATCCTGAAATGATGTTTGGACCAGCAAAACTCACGTCATCGCTGTCCGAGAAGTCCATCACCGTAGCGTCCGAGGTCGGAGGAGCGTTCTCCTTCTGTGATTTGCTGCAATTCCTCTTCGCTGAAAACCTGGCTTATGTGCCCCTGAAACGAAATTTCCGGTTACTTTTGGTCATGACGAGTGTAATGAATTTCGGCTGGGTTCAGCAGGGATAAGGGAGCACTTGACTTATTTAAGGTTCATTGAATAGACACACTGCATTCCGGATTTGAATGCCCCAGGAGGGCAATGGACACAATCAATTTTGAACCCCGTGCCTCATAGTGTATTCCAGGTGTGTTTCCGCTGGGATAAGGGAGCCATTTTGCACCATGTGCCTCAAAATGGCATTTTGAACCCCGTGCCTCACAATGGAACCCACTATCCAGTGCATTATAATGTATTTCGGCTCCTTGTTTTTTTTTTCTTTCTTTCTTGGTGCAAAAGTGGAATGAGTACGAATTTTAAACTGAAATCGTGTTCCCCATGAGGCAATACGTCCTCGGAGACGTTTGTAAAGAATTTAACCACCGGCGACTGCTGTTGTACAATATTTTTGGATTTTCCAAATCTAGGCTCATTTTCTCTGCATAATCTTTGCACACAAGTTTGGCGAGGCCCGCTATGGAAAAGAATCATAAGCCCTACAGGCACGACATCCAGCATGCTGAGATATGCAGGGGGCAAAATATTCCTGCAGTGATCGGCCGAACCAAGCCATCCAGGCAGAAATAATATTTGTCCTTTGATCGGCGGAATCGCGCTTCGCAGAGAATATAATATTGTGGTCACTGAATTTACAGTTCGGCTGAATCGAGTCATGCAGGGAGCATAATATTCCTGCAGCGTTCGGTCGACCCCAGCTACCTGCGCCACCACAATATTGTTCTTACGATAGGCCTGGTGCAGCAGCAGATTCCCATTCAAATTTTTTGACCCTTCATTGTATATTATTGAGGTCTGCACGGTCAACGAAAAAAAAAGAGGTGCTGTAGCAGTACCCAGTTAGACCGGCATAAGTTACGGGAAGCTTGTGCAAGTTCTGCCAGGTAGACAATCAGCGCCTCGAGTACGAGAATCGCCGAGCCGGCCAATATCCGGAGACTCTCAGCGGATTACATCGCAGTAACAAAACCCCCAGACTGGTGTCTCCGGGGAGTGTTCAAATCTGCTGAGAGAAGAGGAGGCGTCGAGGATGTATTGAGTAGCCAGTCCACAAAGGTTCATAGTTTCACAGAAGGATTGTGCTCCTGCGCGGCACGGGTGGTGGGATATGCTGGCGAGGGCAGAGGCGGGACGGCCGGTGGCGCAGTAGGCGTTGAGGTAGTCCGAGTCGGTCATGCGGACTTCCTGCATGCACCAATTCCATGTCAATCCAATTGCGGATGGGCCGAGATGCACGGGTACAAGTCAGCGGAACGGATCGGCAAAAACAAGGCGCTGGAGGGGACGGAACTCGAAGGACTGCGACTGCTACCAGGAGGGACGAGAAGAGAGACATCGATATCTTGGCGGCCGGGGCGGCGGGCGCGCTGCTCCCAAATTTAACAAAGACAAGCGGCCGCTCGGCCGCTTCGCGGCCTCGCATCCCCTTTCTAAGCTCCTAAGAGCAAAAAATTTGCCACGAAAGACTAATGAAGCAGCGAGGTCAGTGATTTCATGAAGGGTCCGGCAAGGATCTCCCGCAATGATAGATTAAAAGCGGTGTTTAAAAAGACATGGTGGGCCGTCGCTGCGATAAAACGAACCACATGAGCGGATGGAAAATCATCGGGAAATGTTAGCGCTCATTTGCGGGCGTCTCCAAAGAGTCGGAGCAGATGTGCGATATTTTTGTTGGATTCAGATAGTCATCCCAGCAAGCCGCGTCGTCAGCGCGGCCGACGACGGGCTCTCTATTGGATTCGACCGAGGACCGCGAAGTACAAGGGAGTAAGCTACTAAGTAGACATGCACTAGGGATGGGATGGTGGGTGCGAAGAATTTAAAATACTGGCGAGCATTAGTCATCAGAATAATGAGAGAGAGATGAGTAGGAAAATGAGAGAACGCACCTGGCGAGCTGGCAGGAGTGAGAGAGAGCTGGAGCTCCCATATTTCCCCTGGCCTTTTGTATGCTCGCCGGGTAGTCGCGGTACCCAGACTAACGATGGGACCCATACATAGGTGGATTTGGTCAAGGATTTGGTTGCTAATGGAAGTATGGAAACTACTCGGAAATCTTTCCATTCTATATCAGTAGACACACCCCCAAAAACTAAATTGTTGAATGAAGCTCTGTGCCAGCCATTCAACGGTCATTTTTTCGCTATTTCTTATCTTTCTCTTCTTTCCTTTTCGTTTCTTCATAGTAGTTCAGCATACGTGCCCGGAGGGACTGTTGAGTCGATTCGAAAGTGGCCAAATGAATTCCGGCTGCCGGGGATTTAAGGCTCACTCTGACGAATTGGAGTGAGCTACCCGCGAGGTTTTAACCGGCGACCTGCCTGCTTTTGTCCGAGCCAGGCCGGAATCTCATGACTTTCCGCCTCCCTCTTGGTAGTACGTGTGTTCTACAGTGGCGGCAAAAAGACTGGGCGCGGTCATTTGGGCTCAATTCTTCACGAAATCGCTTCAAATAAAATTCTGCCGTGAATTTCAATCCATTCAACGATTCCTTGCACAATTTAACCCATACCATACCTGGGCCGTTGTCCCGCAATAAATAAAATTACCGATTTTCGGAAAATCGAGTGTCTGGAATCATCCCGGATGCAAAAAATGGTCCATACCACATGAAAGTACTTGTAAAAACGCTCATTTGAAAGCAATTTTCATTCGATTTTTTATCATATTTTTGGAACAAGTTCGAGAGGTATTGAATTGTAATGAATTGCATTGAAAGGCCCTGAAAGCTGGAGAACAGAATGCAATTATACTCTACTAGGCTACTGTACCGACTAGCGCGCGTATCGCCGTCTGACGATCTTTTTGCTAAGGTCAGCTGCCTTCTTGTCGTTACCACCAAATGACCGCGTGAGAGGAGGCTTCTATTGAGATCCGGGGGCCTTTTTTTTGCGCCTTGTGATGGAGGAGTATCCGGAACCCACGCGGTCGTTTACTTATGGTTGATTGAAATTCCGCCGACAAGAACTCAGCCGCTGATATCAATTCATTTGGCTGCAGGTGTGCGATCGTTCAGTAAATGTGCGATGTAGAGTAGTACCATGCCGTTGTTATCAGAAGGAGTTTTTACCGTCGGCCCCATATAATTAATTGGAAAAGGAAGCATCCGAACCACGATCCAAATTCGTCCTCTTTCCGGGTCTTCCCGTCGGCCTTTATGAAAGAAGCCTGCATACATATAATTGGTTAAGACCGCAAACTCTGGAAAAATCCACATTTACTTTATTGTGAGATACCAAGACAGGTGACATACTACTTAGATGACCTAGATGAGCTTCACATCACTCAACATTGATGCTAGGATTCAATTTGAAGCGATTCGACCCAGGAATGAGCGAACACTAGTACTAGTACTGAGGTGTTCATTATTTTCGCGAGTGAGCCGCTCCATTGGTGTGAGATCTCCGTCGGCGCAATTCTACTTAGAGTATACTAAATAATGCAACTTCTATCAATATTTCGTGTTCGCCAGCCAATGGCATAAACGCAACAAGAAGCGGTGCCGTTATCTAATGTTGCGGTCCGGATGAGATCAGCACTGTAAAATTGGCTTCGGGCTCGGCGTGGTGTACGAATATTTGAACAATGTTATATCTTTGATTTTTCTACCACACCATTTTAGGTTCGAAAAATCGAAGCCAATGAGGCAAGGCTAACGTTTGCCAAATAATTTTTGAAAGCGGTGTGCGCGGGGCGGAGGAAAATATTTTTTATTTTCGTGACAAGAGTCCAAAATTTCTCGGAATTGGACCTGTCGTCGAATAAAACGCTATATGTACGTAAGAATAATAATGTCTTCATTATCGCTTTGCCCCCAAACCAGTGGCAAAAACAACGCATGCTGAGCGGCGGCCTATGTTACGGATGCTCTCTGCCGATGCTAGATCTTTTTGTTACTCTTCGTCACACGAAGACTGGAAAAGGAAATATGAAAAAGAAAGAAGCCCTTGTTCCTTTGACATCCAACAGATTTCCAAGAAGTCAGATCATTTTTCGTGCCGTTACCTGCGGGAATGTTGTGCTTCTGCCCGACGACCGCCGCCGGCAAGATCTGCCTCTCCCATTCGGGGCCGGAGGTTATGTCCCGGCTTTCTATATAAGCAGCCCACAAAAGCACTTCATTCCACCACCAAGCTCTCTCTTTCTTTCCTCTCGGTCGCCGCAAGCATCATCGTCTCGCCCATTGCCATTCTACCACGTGCAAGATGCCCTCAACGCTCGTCCATCTCCGATGTATTGAGCAGCTCGCTTTCCGGTGGTTCGCTGAGCCATTCGTCGACGTAGTCGAGTGAGGAGCGTATACACGCGTGTAGGTACATGGATGCCGGGTAGATCCACAGGGACCATTCTTCCGTTCAGGGGTTTGTGACCCCCACCCACAAGCTCACCCTCTTGCGGGTGTGATGTCCCCTGGTCCGCAATGCTCTGGCGGGCGGTGGGAGCCTGTGCCTGCGCCCCCCTTCTTCCCAATCCTGTGCACTCTCTAACTCCAACGCTCCCCCTCGTATCTGTTCTAGATCGGTTCGTTTACTGTTGACCCACGCTCATCTTCGTTGCGCTGGCGGGGGATGGGATCGATAGGGCCGGGCGGCAATCGGACTAGTATATGCAAGTATGCGGGTACAAGTCCGTGGCTGGTGGTTGGGATGAAATTCATACTCGTGGATAAATTAACAGGGGGGACGATGGGCCTTTTGTCAGCCTCGGCATCCGTCGCTGTTCTCGAGCTTAGACAACGTATTCGCCGACCCTTGGCCATCGGGGTCTCCTTTTTAGTCCGATCAGTGTTGCACCGCCACTTCGGTATTCGCACCGACTTCCGTCGGTGTTCGGTTCCTCAATGACGTGACGGTAGCGGTGACAGCTGGCGGGCAGCTTCGAGGCAGTCACGCCTTGGACAACGTTCTCCCCTTACTTCCTGCCATATCCCAGCATCCATCGATGGCCTCCGACGCGTGCCATATCCTAGCGAATCCCGATATATCTGGAATCGGTGTCCGCGTAGCAATCTACGCGCAGAATCTACTCAGCACGGCTCCCGCTTGACCAAAAATACTGTCAACTGCCGAACACGGTGTAAGTGCATTCCAATGGCAGGATTCGGCCATTGAATTGCGATGTCCGAGTTAAAAAATTGCTCCCTCACCCCGGCCGAACAGCGCACAACAGTGCTTGCAGTCCACAATTGCCTAAAGTGTAGGCCCTCTACGTATGATTAATCCCTAGAGTATAGGGGCCTCCGAAGTCCGCCGGATTCTCGGGCCCAGTCCTATATACTACGGTCATAATAATATTTTTGTGAGCCAGAAATAATATTATTCTACGAACAAGGTAGGTTAAGGCTCATGCATCATTTCCATACCCACCAATCTCTGGTGATCAAGGTGCATTATTACATTGCACTCGTTGCATTCGATTATTGTCCAGAAAACACCGCCATACTGGTCTGAACCCAAAACCCGCTGTATTTGCTCATGGGCCAAGAAACCAAAAGATGAAACTGTGTTGTGATCAGAAACCCAGTCAAAAAAACTGAGCATTTGATAGAAACCTTGGTAATAAATCAACTGCAGTACCGCACTTCGACAATAGGCTTAGGGTGAAAGGTCGCTATTTTTTGTTTTTGAGTCCAATAATCATTAGATACCCGCTTAGAATAACTGAGAGTCATGTTGGAACCCTAGAAGCAATTGAAATACAGAGAAACGGTGAAACTAACTGTTTCAGAACAAACCCCGCTATTTTATTTTGTGACTGGAGTGCGAGCCTGTTATAATGCATCCGAGCTCACAGACTCAAATTGAAAAAGTGAGAGTGGTGTCTGAGCCATGTAATTGAAAAATGCGGTCAAATCAAATCCTACTTTCCTAATTAGGAATGCAGTAACGCTACTGCATTCCTAATTGGGGGTCCAAAACGGAATTGAGCTTACTGCACTCAAGAGTGAATTCAAGTCACATCATTGTTCAACCATAAACATTAACTTGATATGAAGGTACAATGCATGTGTGAATGAAAAGAATAACGGAGATATGTTGAGGGCCTTCAACGTCCTATCCATGATGTCGGAGTCGAGAGCAGCCTGGTAGTCAAAATCCGACCGACTGAGATCCTCGGAGTTTCCTAGCAGGCTTGAACCTTGGAATGGGTTTCGGTGAATAGAGAAGACGTACCGGCGGCGCGTGGACCGTGGATGCAGTGATCCGGCACTGTTACGCCCCCTCGGACCTCCTCACGAAAATGCCTCCACGCGACGCGACTCTTCGATGTCGCCGTCTGATTGGTTTGGAATAGTGTGGACTGGAAGGCGAGGTCAGTGGGAATGTTGTAGTGTAAACCTCGCGTCCAGTCCCGTTGGGGACGAAGGCGTACCGGGGTCGTGTTTGGTTCTCGGGGACCTTGTATTTATCTGTGGCTGCAGACCGATCTCTAGTTGTAGCATACCCTTAACTCTTGAGCTACAACAATGTAGCCCCCAATACGCACGCAGAAAATTAACCCCCGGCGAACCACGTTGTGGAATATTGTCTGAATTTTGTAGCTGTGCGCATATTGTATCTCTTCCCGATGCAGAATTGAAATGACTGTTCGTTTTCTGGCGAAATCATGATCGAGCTAGGTGCTCGCAGCCACAAATATGCGCTCAGAAAATTTAACCCCCGACGAATCACGTTGTCGTTTCTAATTTTTGTGGCTGTGCACATATTTTATCTCATCCCGATGCAGATGTGGAATGAGTGTTCATTTTCTGGTGGAATAATGATCTGGTGAGGTTAATGCGGCCACCAACACGCGCACATAAAATTTAACCCCCGGCGAGCCACGTTGTCGAATGTTTTCTAATTTTGTGGCTGTGCACATATGTCATCTCCTCCCGATGCAGAAGTGGAATGAGTGTTCCTTTTCTGGTGGAATGGTAATCCGGCTAGGTGAATGCAGCCACCAACATGCGCGTAGAAAATTTAACCCCCGGCGAACCACGTTGTTTAATATTTTTTGATTTGTATGGCTGTGCAGTGATAGACTTCACAAAGGTTGAGGAAAATATCGAAAAGGACGAGACCGTATACCAGAGTTCCTTTCGGAGGAACTTAGCCACGATGAATAGGAAATTTCTGATAGGAAAAGGGTAGCAGTACATAGATACACTGCAAAGAAGGGCCAAAAGGTCCGAAAGCACAAAGCAAAGTCAGTGATTGTTTCAATTGAGTGTACTTTATCTGCGTTCAACCACCACATTCAACAGATGGCGTGGATGGGCTGTGGTTGATTCAGATGGAAATGATGTTCAAGGCGGTGACTGAGACTAGGGCTTCAAATCAGTAGGGTATCTTCGGTCTAGTGCCAATTTTGTTGCCCGAACTCCCGTTATTCTGCTACATATTCTTTGTATTCACTGGGTTGAAGCGATGGTTTAAAACAGATCTCGGTTTGTTCATCAGTTATCTGGATTTGTTGAACCATGATTAATCCTGTGTTCAATCTAGAATCTTTGATTAAGGTTGCCCTCGCCGCGTTCTACTCTGCTCAATGTTGTGCTCTGAGGCCAAAATTTCCGGCCACTCGAATTTAGCTTGTTGGCAGAAGGCATACGACGCTATGAATAAGCATGGTTATGTTGATTCCTCTGAATTGTCCCATCAGCTGATTCAACCGTGTTCAAACAGATGGAACTCGGCCTCTCCCTTGACTCCCTTCTCCTGTTATAGTGGTGAGCGCCAACTGCTTGTTAAATCATTCCCTGATTCAACCGTATTCTAGAGTGCTTGGACTCCACCTTGTTCGGCCGGATAACCTAATCTTCGAATCACTGAATTTTCCATGGCTGCCCCAGGGTTAAAACCGCAAGGCTCCAGACACTCCACAGGCTCGGCTGTTTGCAGATTATCGTACTATTTCTCCAGGTAGACTGTGTAATATTCATTTCATAGAATTCGTTCATCGCGGATGCTGAATGCCCTAAATTCTAAGTTCTGGTGACTGCCAGAGCGAAGCGGCGGCTCATCTTGTACGATATGAATATAATACGATGCGGGCTCACTGCACTTGTCTATTTTAACCCGGAACAGTACAATATGTGTCTTCTATGCCGGTGCAGATGAGGTGTTGGAAGGCTCGATTTTTATCAGTCCGTATTATCCGATCTAAGGAATTCACCGAGATTAGGGTTGGCCATTTGAAGGCTTTCTTACTTTCTCATTATTGTATATGTCTCTTCAAAACGTGTATATTGGTGGTAGAACTGATTATTAGATTCGTCGCGCCTGAGCGGGACTGTGCTTGATTTTGATCAGTTTCCGAGATTTATGTGTAGTCGATAAATCTTTTCAAGCTCTTTATAAAATCTTTGGGATTTCTAATTCCGACGTACTCACGCATGAGCGAGGAGATTAGCGATGTTTTTGGCTGTTGGAGTGCGGGACACGTCCCATACCCCCAATAGTGCTCCGAAAGACGTAGATTATTCGGCGAGGAAAATTGATCCCATAATAATGCACAATACATTTGAAGTAGGAGTGAAGTTCACTATCCCGGTATTTGACGCCCTCCGGAATACGGGATGTCGTATCGACTAGTCACCACCTCACATCCACGAGCTACGGGCTAGCAGCCTCAACCGAGAAAACAATGGGATTGACAGGTACTTCGAAAATATGCCTGTTCCTAACTTCCTGTTATATCTTACGTTTATGACTCTCAATCCATCGAAACACCACTCTCCTATTCCTACTCATAACACTTTTACAGCCTATGGGGTTGACAACCCTGCGATCAGGACACCGAATTTTTGCTGTCTATGATGTACGGTCTGAAAAACTGTTCCCCAAGCCCGGTGGGCGTCCTGGAAGTGACATTTTTGGACAGTGTATTGGCCTGGTAAGTTACAAAAATTCGGTCTTTCAAAATTCACCCTCCCTGTTTTCAACCTCAACTTGAATCGCCTATTGCTTAGTCAGTTCTGAACCGATTTAGGTGGTCCTGGATTCGTTCCGAAGGCAATATGGAGACACAGGTTTCCCAGATCTGACATTTTGGTTTCGAACTCAAATTCCCACGGTCCGATGAATTCTTGAACCTTCGAAGGAAATCTCACCTGGAACAGTTTTGGGATGGCTGCGACACATTTAGATATACTAGGCGTAATTGCCTTTGTTCCAACCTCCAGAGTCACCCGGTTTTACGGGATTCGGTCCAGAATTGAATTCGCTACAAAAAACCTGCCGAAATAAGTAAGATGCGAGGTAACGGCATGCCAATCGAGCATTGGGCAAGAGGGGGCGGGCCGAAACCTCGTGAAATCAACCTCCGAAATCTAAGAGGTGGCTGTACCCCCCCTCTAAGCGAGCGGTTGATCGGTCCGAACGCCTACAGACCGTCCGCGGCGACCTTTGCCAGCTGGTCGCCGACCTACGAGACTGCTAGTTCGTATAACATATGCCAATGAAGCGTCGAAGGCAAGACATTACAACACACGAGGAACGAGTAAGGTATGTTATAGTGTCTGTTTAGAAGAGACTCACTGCGTTCCCACCCTATGTAGGCGCACCCACGTCTACGTTGATTGACATGTGCCGACATGCGGCGATCTTCGGCTAAGTTTGGCTACTTACGTCTACGCCGTGTAGATCACGGCCCTTCGGCGCCGTTGATTGATGTTCGGCTACGTTCGGCTACGTCGGGTAGATGCAACCGCATCTACCCGTCGGCTACGTGTGTTCACTTGCGTCTACGATGTAGACGCAAGTAGACCCACTTCGCTCAACTTCACGATGCCGCCATCTTTCTGTTATACTGTACATGTGTCTATGTCTGCCTATGTGCGTCTATGTCGGTCTAGGTGAGTGGACGGATGTAGACCAATGTAGATATAGGTAGACTAACAGTGTAGACACACGTAGACACAGGGGTCCGTCTACCCTTCGTCTACGGGGGTACACAGACCCTCTGTCTACATGGGGTGGGAATGCAGTGACTAGCAAGACATGTCAGCAACAGAATTATGGCCGCAAACACAAGAACTCAGCGCACCATCTGCAATTATAATCTCACGGCCTGACTCGACTGATTGATATCGGGTTGGGTACTCTTTCTAGATGAGCCCCTCTAAATGAACACTCGATATCCCATGTTTGCCTTCCATGTTACGGAAACTGGCTGTGTGCGTGGCTACCGCTCACCCTCTATGGTCCCAGATCGCTTGTTATTACAGCACCAAAGGTATATGATCAGGCGAGAGAAGCCATCTACGCAGCCGTGCACGTAGAATCCCCAGGGACGTAATTTCTCGTTACCATCGTGGTGCCACAGTGCATTAGCACCGCGGACACAATAGACGCGACACTTGATAACACCGTTCCACCTTTGGTTTCGGTCAGACATTGACAATAAATGCTGTACACGGTCGCACCGAAGAATCACCTCAATTCCATTGACACGCCAGAGGCTGTCTTGGGGCTGTCTTGGACTCGTTCGGACGGAAGATGAATGCCCTTGGCCTCTAGATACCCCATAACAATCGCACTGCCCGCTAGAGGGTGTTTGATCAAGATTTCGGCCACACATTTGTCGAGATCATCGTCGGAAATGTCCGTGAACAGTCGACGTGCAGAGGAAAGCCCTGCTTTATTAAGATGATTATAGAGGTTCTGCCGCCGTACTCCCATTGCCTCTGCGATACCCTCCCAAGGATTTCCCATATCGTGAAGCTCGCACGCTCGAGTCAGATCCAGCACATAACAAGGACGGGGCACTGTATTCACAGCAAAACCCCATCGCGAAAGATATTTCTGGAAGTATTGGGGGTTAATGCACGTAAGGGTAGGTAAGTAAATCGTGGTTATCTGAAGAATTTCATCGCTTCTTCGCGCAAGATATCACGTAATGTTGGCGTTTTATATTGTTTGATGCTTTTAAATTTTTGTATCAGTTTCAAAGATGACGTCCGAAACATCAGTGCTGCTACTGGAGGATGGGCATGGGGACTGCATGTTCATCGTCATGCGCGAGACCTTGGACTATGCAATCGGCATCGTACTCCGAAGACTCACTGCAATACAGGGAACGATTGATGTTGGCCTGGATCCAAGGTTCAATTTACAAAATCAAAGTAGAAGGTGAACTTCGGGGACATACCCCAGGAGGATGAAATAGTATGTTACTAATCCAAGCTCATATATGACGGCGTTTGCGAGGGTGAATGCTAATAGCAATGTTAGGGGCCTTGTATACCATGAATTGACAGCTCTCCTCGACAGCTCCCTTATTTCGGTGTCTCATTGGCCATACAGCCTTGTATACAGCTTATAGCTTCGTTCACATATCTACTTAGCGGAGACATTCCTCAGCCGTACGCGTGACCGGGTTTCCCTATTCAACAATTCGACACCGGCCGGAATTTGATGTGACACCCCCAAAATTTTCTCTTTTTTGTGTCTTTGAGGCAATTTTGGGCTCAGTGTGACACTCGGGAAGTTCAAGAGTTTCCGCTATTATCGAGAGTATTCTGGAGGAGTTTTTGGACACATGTTTATTCAGCTTGGACATCATGGCAGACTATGCCCAACACCATCAAATCCGCTCATGTTTACCATCGTGTACGGAAATGGTGTCCATGCAACGAAAATCGCATTCTGTGGATGTGAAGAGCTGCCAATTAACAAGCCTAGGCAACTCATGCGTTCGCGGCTCTTTCCGGCCACAGCGAAAGACCCGAGAACAGCCTTCACCTTCAGCGTGAAGGAATTCTCACCCCATAATCTCGGGTCAAGGAAGGCTGCATTATTGCGAGCGAAGCGAGCAATTATCCACTAATGCACGTGAGGGGCTGGAGGGCTGAGCCATGCACTAAACAAGGATAAATTCTGCGAACGTTTTTGATGGCAAGTAAAGAATGGCTTCAAGCTTGCTCATAGCTTCATGTAGTCGTTAGAGATTTTTCGAAATGAACTCTACAGTGTATCTCCGTGAGCTGTAAAAAAATTGGATCCCTAGCTGAAAGTTTGGCGTACTCGGCGCTCGCCGGCCATTTGCCACCCGACCCACGACTACTGTACACCTCAGAAAGCGTTGGAACAGTTTATATATGCCTCGGAACTCTGAATTAATATCTCTGGGTAGCTTTACAGGTATATATCATTTTATGAGCCATACTATGGGCGACTTCGGCGCACTCTTGCCACCAATCGTGGTCACGTGCAACAAATACTGGCCACTTTTGTCGGTCTTTCGAAGGTCAAAGCCTTGTCGGATATCATGATTGTTGGTTCTTTAGACTACTCCCGAGTCAAGAATCTTAGCGGAAGAAATCTCCAGCACCGGCTAAATGATTTTGCACGTAGATATTCACAATAAAAATGATGCACTACTACTTGGACTCGAAGCGAGCACTCGGCGCGGCCGCGGATCCTTTATTACTTGGGTGTACTTCTACGTTAACGGACAACGGCTTTACTGCAGATGTTCCGGTGTGATCTTGGCATGAATCTCTTGTTGCCCAAATAACAGTTTCTAGAACCCACACGCAAACTTCCTTTGCGTCATTCGTTTAGGCGTTGACCGCAGTGTGGACTCGGAAAACACCCCCTCGTTGCCTGACCCAGGTCAGCGAAGAGGAGGATAAAGAAGAGGCAGACGATGATTTGCCCGTCTTGCTTGATGTAACTTACTCATGTGCTACCACCTTCCGTTTCTCTTACTGATCTGTCCGAATAGATGGTCATTGACGAGCCGGCAGGAAGGGTGCATGTCGTAAGGCGTCTCGAGTTACCCACGCGATCTTTAGTCCGCTGTCCGCGCGTCTGGCAAATTTCGGCAAATTTGCCGTCCGAGTCAACATCGCCACCGAGGATGGATTCCCCGCGGACCATGTGGGCTTCTCCTGGAAATCCGTGTCCGATGCTGTTGCCAGTTCAGCTGCGACAGCGCTTGCTGACCGCCTTGCCATGGCTGAAAAGTCTGAGGAACGCCGTGCCCAATTGATTAATTATGTGAGATATTTTGGCGGCTTAACATAACAGGCACTGAATTTTACTCTCAGGCTTAAGATGGTGCCACACAGTTGCGTGGTGATGTCAAGACACTTTGCAACGCCGCGGTCGACCTCTACGGCATCGCAGGAAACTTTACGCAAAACGAGATCGTCGAGCATGTCAAGTTTCTTACCGGCAAAATGGGCATCTTCAAGTATAGGGGCATTGATTTGGAGGTAAGTCCTCGCAAGGTCTTCTGTTCCACCCTTGTACTAAATTATTGGATGAAGAAACGAACCTATGACGTCCAGCAGCCTTTCGGGGTTCCTTTCTATTCGGTGGTCATGCGGAAGCAATGGTTTGACAGCCTGAAGTCCTTGGGTATGTTCGTTTTCTCGATTTTACGATGTTTGCTATCGGTAACTCGGCAATAAATATACCAAGGTCTACCTGGTCGTCCCTTTGTTTCTCATAGATTCTTTTCTTATTATTTCTCCCTCAATTTCCCCCACAATGACTTAAAATTGAAAGTACACTAGGTGGTTACGCTCGCAAGGATGAATTGACGTACCTTGAAGGACGGAGGTTGGACAGAGGCAAAAGAGATGATAACCACAGGGCAAATCTTAATTTTGCGGGCTATCATGAGTGGGCTGATTTGAAACCCCTTTTTTGTTTGCGCTCAGGGCATCCACTTTAGTTCTCCGAGGACAGCCGAAATACATTTTTTGCCCTTCCTCGCGGGGCATTAAAATGCGGAATGCAGGGCATCTGGACTCGAAGGACTATGCGGGAGTGACCGACGTTCGACTTGGAAGTGTTGGGGAGGCTTAAGGACGCCGCTGGCATTGAAAGTGTTCGAAAATTCAAAAGGCAATAAGGTCACGCCTTTCAAAATTTCAATGCACTGATTAGTCGCGGTAGAGGCCAAAAATGCCTCCGAGCCCAATCTGGATTGTGTGTTTGGTTCGTATGGGCCATATATTGTCCAAAAATAAATTTCCCCGGGTCTAGTAATTTGGCGAGAACTTTACATCTTGGTGGCAACTTTGTGGTAAGAGTGACAATTTCTTGTCCATTCACAGATGAGCTGTATGGTATGGGCGGTATAGTGTGTCAAAAGGATTTGCTACAACTTCGGAAAAAATCACATCTTTTAGCGGGACAACTTGAACGCGATCGAACACCGAACCATTTATTAATGGGTCATCCTCCGGCGAGTGATGCGAGTCACTGGGCTATTTTCGATTGGGTAGAGGCTCGAGCTCTAATCCCGCACTTCCAAAATGGTTTTCGTCTGAGCTGTCGCACAAACAACAATCCTTTTATCTTGCACCATTGAAGTGTTACGGCCGTCGGTTTGGGGTGTATGCTACTCGACTACGGGAGCATAAACCTCTGACACTGCCTCCAACTCTTTGCCGCCCTCTTTCCCGCAATTCTTCACACATGAGAATGTTGGAAACTCTGAACCTCGTTTCTCATGTTCTGGCTTGCATATGCTCAAGGGACATACCAGAGTAGAATCAGCGAGTCATTGCGCGGACCTGCATGTGACTATTGTCCCTGCACACCACTTGCCCAAATGTCTTGGCACCGTTCGGGCTGTTTCGGATGACGTGCATAATTGTTTCGTGCACATACGTCCGCCTCATCGGAGCGATAGAAACACAGAAACATTATCACAAAATACCGCTCTGACTTGGCTCGTACGCATTGGGACTATCGCCAGCTGTCCGGCACTGTCTTGGTGATCAGCGTCATCAAGACGAAATGGATGCTTTTCGGCCCGCTGCCTCGCGTGCTACCCATCATCTGGGTCGGTGCCGCCCCGATTGAACTCGTCAGCAAGTACAAATTTGTGGGCACTTGGTTCGCGTCCACAACTCGTCAAAACTTCGCTACCTGCGGACAAAAATCGGCGTGTTGCTAAACTTTTTGCGATACTTTGACATCTCCTACGGATTCAGACTGTAATTTTCCTGTTTAGGGGGACGATTTCCTCAGGCAACCGGACTTTCTGTGAAGAGGTTGGATAGTGTTCCGCGGACACGCGGACACAAGAACGGTGCAGGCTCCATCTCTGTCTTTGTGCCTGGGACAGTAACCTGGCAACCTTCCCTGAGTTCCTTCGGCTCCCACATTTTAGTCAATTTTGTCTATCATTCCATCCACGGGTGCTACTACCCGATAATTTTTAATTCCTCTCATTCATTTGTCACTGTCAGGCATGCCAATCAATATTGCAGGTGCACACGACAGGCCCAGGGTAAACCAGATTCTGAGAGGGGGTTTTGGAGGTAGTAGATTAATAATATCGTTATCGTGGATGGTCAAGTGCCGTGGCTGGTATGCACGAGCTTGTTTGGAACTGGCTTTGCTTGCTTTTACTTTATAATGATCCTCACCATATTTCTTATGTCTGTTCGGAAGTTCGTACCAACATATTTTTCCTGGGTTTTGATGGTCAGAACATTCTCACCAAGATGGAATTGGATTCCTGCAGGTGCGCTTCCAAAGATCATCGATTATGTTGACTCGGATGAAGTTTTTGACACAGAAGTATATCATTAGCTTGCGACAAAAGGGCAATTCTAACACCGGATAAGACTGCTCGCGCCCAAAGCTAACATGCTAGCAGGGTAAATTTATAAATAGTGTTGTAGTTTTACATCTTCATTCGCCTGCCATCCGATACAACGTCTGGCCGCTATTTGTTTGGGAAGATGTTTAATTCTCCTCCATTTGTCGTAATCACCTGTCGACCCAGATCCCAAGTGACGAAATTGAGGAGTCTCGCAGCAGCACAGCTCTTTGTATGTACTAGATACCTTGCATAAATGAATCCAATTTTCGAATATGCTTCTCGCAGCAGCACAGCTCTTTGTATGTACTAGATACCTTGCATAAATGAATCCAATTTTCGAATATGCTTTCGCTTTACAGGCCAACAACGAGATATCTACCGTATACGTCGGAAACAATCTGTTCTTTTGTAATTTTCAATGCCAGTTGGTTGCCTTTCCGCCTGCAAAAAAGCCGGCACATACGCCGGAGCGAAGCGACGGCATGTCTTGTTCCAATTATTCTCACCGCCAGCCAGATTTGGCTTATGTTGGAGTCTAATTGTACATCAACTGTATCAGCTAATTTGTAATCATTCGGCAGATCTGCTCTTGTTCCCCCAGACTCATTCCGCAAATGATCATCCCACAATAACTGCGTGTCTCCAAACGGGTGTGTCGCTCGGCATGAGTGCCGTAATCGGTAGGGTGTGATCCGTGGCCATGCCTTTGATGACGTCCAGCAAAGTCCAGCGCTAAGATTGCGCCAACGACCTCCGCTTCGAAAACCGTGTGCTCGCCCATTTTGCCCAAGTGCTTCGTTCTGAACTTCCCTTCCCTTTTCCCGTTCCACGCGACTGCCGCTGCACCCACTCCCCCTTCGTAACCCGACC
This sequence comes from Mycena olivaceomarginata, assembly GCA_029378375.1. NCBI lineage: Eukaryota > Fungi > Basidiomycota > Agaricomycetes > Agaricales > Mycenaceae > Mycena > Mycena olivaceomarginata. The sequence continues at coordinate 646,887 of JARKIC010000023.1, read as the reverse complement.
CGTCCGTGTAAACACAGAAAGCGCCGACGCCGAACTCCCTCCAATTCCGCCCGCGCCGCTTCCTTGTCCGCTGCTTGTAGTGAGCGAGCCCGGTGGTGGGGTGACGACCGGGTGCGGATCAATGGTCTCCATTTGCACCTGAGGAGGGGAAGACGTTATCAATGACCTGACTAGGTCCGTGCGCAATATTTGGTGTTGTATGTACAGTCACGTGCATGTTTGGAACTGCACGTCTTGAAGATTCCTTGACGTTCTTCAACTTTCCCAGCTTTCTTGCTGCACTTTCAAGCGGCCTTGTCCTCGACGTCTTAAGATGTCACTGGAGCCACAGTTCATCGTCTCAAACCTGCAAACCACGTCATCTGCGCTTGAAAGTCACCACCAGTTTTTAAAGTTTTTCTCTAATACAGTATTTTCATCATCCAAGCAATGCTCCGCGGAAAAACACCCGAAACAGGTCGCTCTCAAAGCCAGTCGCGCTCCGCTAAAGCTGGCTTGCAGTTCCCGGAGTGAAACGTTTTATGGAAATCAAATGAAAAATGGTAGGCTCGTGACTAACCGCTTCTTCACGTGGCTGCGCTTATCACGTTGCGAAGCGGCTGGGATCTTTGGTCGTGATTTTGGGTGATGCCGCCAAATGAGGTTTTGGACTTAGCATTTTCGACCTCTTGTACCTCCCGTCCCTTCAAAAAGAGTGTTAAAAGTTGTATAAACAAAGTTGCTCTGTTTTCAATTCTACTCGTTATCATCAAAAGTAAATACCAATCGTCTCATTACCTTGTAACCCATTGGTAAATCCTAAATCCCTCTCATCCACATATGCCCTGGGGGACTGCCTATAACCTACCAAAGTCTCCCCCCAAGAATCAATTCATTGGGTTGTGCAGAGCCATCACAACATCGGCTGAACAGCCTGAGATTAAGGCAAGCATGACTGGACTGGCCAAAAACACCAGAAATAAAATACAAGAAGCCATTCCAAGGTCAAATAAATGTTGTGGCATGCACTCGGCCATCCCCTCTGGCCCTGAGAAGGTTTATCTTGCCCATTACACCACAGAATAACCAGTCTGAGCGCTGAGGATGGAAAGAGTACCGCACATGAGAAACACAGCAATACGGTCAGTTCTGGGTGGGCAGGGCACAAATTATGCATCACAAATGGTAGCATATGCCTCAAAGAAGGTGTTCCAACATCTCTGATCCCAATGCGGCACTCAACTTATCAAAACGAGGTCGTTCAGTCATGAGCAGAATGTGGCCTGTACCGATCCCCAAAGCCATGGCCTTTCTGCCACATATTCGGCAACATTCAACATCTAAAGCTTGTCTGGTATGTTTTCGGGATGTATTGGCACACCTTAGGATGCTCGCTTTGCAAGGGGACAACATTGTGAACATTGAATTTTAGCATTTGGCACAAAATCACATGCCTGGGAATCGATCAATTTATCGCCCAAATGCCAGCCATTTTTGAGGCAGTAATTGCCACAGAGGGCGGCCATACATCCTAATGATCGGGTTCATGTACCTCAGTTCAAAAAATACTACATATTTTGGCTTGTAGCAGCTGATTGGTATTTACTTTTGATGATGACGAGTAAGTTGAATGAGACCAACTTACTTTGGATTTTAGCGAAAAACGAGTTGTGCTCATTGGATTCAGAATTGAAAATGGAGCAACTTTCTCTATATAACTTGACTCTTTCAACTCGTCGTTCTGAAAGTATGGGAGGGTAAATGGGAATAGTGATGTGCTTGGCTTGGCTTGAAGCCCGGAAGCCCGAAAGCCAAAGCCCTGGCTTTGCAAGCCAAGCCAAGCCAAATTCAGGGCTTGATGAGGGCTTGGGCTTTGGCTTGAGGTTGGTGAAGCCAAAGCCAGGGCTTCAAGCCATGGCTTTGACAAACAAAATTTGCTGGGTGGACAGCTCATGAATAACCCAAGGTTGACTACTAAAAACACACCACTAGTGTTTCAGACTGTTTTCCTGCTAAATCTCTTGCTGGATGGGTAAGTTCGAGGTTGAGCTAAAGTTGAACACTAAGACCGGAAGATGCCGAAATATTAATGGAACACAAAATATCTATATTGGGGTACTTGTGAGCCTGCTGCAAAAAAAGCGCTGGGTGCCGGTGATGATTGGATGGCACATTCAATTTATTCCATTCGGGATTCTCTATTCTTCTGCATGTTCGAAAAGGCTGTCAGCTTCGCAGATCCTGGTCAGCTCATCCGGGTACTCAAATACTGGGCATTGGCCTTCCGTGGCGTAGGCCAGCATAACTATGCTCGTGAATGTGCCGAGGTGTTAGTCCGCTGGCGGTATGAGCTTCCTGACAAGCTCCAACGGGCTCTGGAGAGGTCATGGTTCGTCAATCGATGGGGCCTCATAGGGCGCACCATTGCATCGGACTTGTACCTCGAGCAGTGCAACTACTGGGTGAAGGTATGTCGTTCTTCGGACCCGATCATTAGTATTGATTCCATCCCGGAAGCGCGTTTTATCGCTTCTGGAGCAGGTGTTACAGTTGAATATATCATGCGCAAGGGTTCGGCGTGCGTAGAGGTCTTCCGGGAGGTTACCCACATGGTTGCCAATTTTTTTGGTGACCCTGATCGCGCGCGCCGGTCGAAAGAGGTTAGATTTAACCAAGATCTCGAAGCTCTTGTGTCCGAAATGGAGCGCAAAAAGTTCCATCGCATCAGCAAATCCCCGCACTTCGTTCCGGCACCTCCAAAGAAAACCCCCAAGAACCCACCGAAAAATCCTCGTCCTGCGGCCCCACCGCAATCCGCAATTGTCGATGTTTTCGTTAAAGGTGCGGAGGACTGGAACGGAAAATTCATTGAGTTTATCAAGACTACCACCTACGATCCTGCCCTCGGAGGTTACCATCCCCCAACTTCTTCGGAAACGACCCCGTACGACACAACACTGGACAACGGCACAGTGTTCGATAGTCTCACAGAAAATCCTCTCGCGTTTGACAGCTTTATTGATGTGCACAGCGGCGAGGAGCCAGGAGTCGGAGGAGCAGGTGCATTGGGTGGTGGCGGTGATTTTGACGGTGTGGAATAGATAGCTTATAATACGGGGAGAAAAGTATATATATATATATATTGTTACGATTAAAATCTGCTCGGTCCGGCACCAGGTGTAGACCATGGCGCCGGAGAACTACTGGATGGGGAGGGATGGGGAAAGCGAAGGGTAGTAGGAGTAAAGGTGCGCGTTATGGAAAGGCTTGAAAAGAAGTCATCGTAACGAGACCCGGGTGTTTGAAACTGAGATGGTGTGGGATTCAGCCTCGAGAGAGGTGTCGCAGTTATCGGAGGAAGGAGGTGGCTCGCTGCCGGAGGACGTGGGGTACTTCCGCGCCCTCTACCGCACCGTCCACGTCCGGTGGCTCTCGGACTTGAATCAGGGCGGGACGGAGGCTGAGGTGCCGTGAATACTGGCTGGGGGGTTACGGGAACGGGACTATTTTGGGTGCGCTTGCGTGGCCGCCGAACCGATTATGGGGTAGGTGTTACTTCCAGGGTCAGCCGCCAACGTGAAATAACGTCGCAAACGTCCGCGACATCAGAAGCTGGAGCCATGTCCCATGGTACAGCCTTCTGTACGTGCTTGGGCTCGATGACGGCTCGCGTGAGAAACGTGCCCGAGGACGCGACCAGCTTCTCCAACTGCTTCGGCGGAAGGAGGACTTCGCAGGGAATATAGGGGCTGTTCCCCATGCGAAAGTGCCGCTCCTTCCGCCTGGCTACGAGCAGTTCACGCAACGCGGCCTTGTCCTCTTTCGAAACGGTTTTGCGTGCCCTTCAGCGGCTCAAAATCCAGATTCCTGCGATGCCATAGTGCCGGAATCCGAAATGACGGACGCAGGAGAAGATGGTCGGGAGGGGGGAGGTGGAAGAGAGTGGATGAACTGGGAAGCGTACTTGAGAATGCGGGGATCACGGGAATTCGATGGTAAGCACCAGTCAAATAGATGAGGATTGCAGTGATCACAGCAGCGGTCGGGTGGGGGAGCACGGTCGAGGTTCAGCACGGTCCAGCTGAGTTCATGCGCGGAATTGCGTGAGACTGGTCCTGACTGAGTCGCGATGGAATCGGTCAAGCTAGAGTAGATGTCGAGGCCGGTCTCGGGGCGGAACAGCTTCGCGATGAAGACGTGGGAGCATGCTACGAGAGGTCAGATTAGTATCTCGTTTGGCGTCTGATGTGGGAAGCACTTACCATCTGCAGAAGTACCTGAGTTAATAAAGGCCTCGAGATTCGGCTCGAGCTTGGCCCGCGAGGCCGTGTGGGACGCGAGCTCGATGACCAGCTTGTCCTTCCCCTTGACCCGCTGCACAGCAAGCCCAACTTCCGGAGGTGCAGGCCGAAAAGCCCAAGGCTGCACAAAAAACATGCATGTGCCAATGCCCTGTCGACTCCGGCCAGCACGACCCCACCGCTGCACCAACGCAGCGAGCGACCTCGTGCACTGAAATACAATTGAATACTCCACATCCGGTGCATTGCATCCCATCCCCGCTGCGTCCATGGCACACAGAATGCGATAACGGCTGGATAGAAAGCCCTCCCAAATATCCTTCTTGGCGGCCTCTGAAATCTCGGATGAATACGAGACAACACAGCAGCGTAGGTGCGCGGGTAGGGCGCGTTTCCACGTCGATTTACCCTTCCCAGTTTCCGCCACAGATCCATGGTACGCCAATATCTTCGGGATGTCGGCGGGAGTAGACTTGTCATCAAGATCTGCGCGGAGGAGACTCAAGACGTTGAGGACGGGGATTTTTGCGTTGGTGAGTGTGCGTGTACGGAAGAACAGGTTCGCGCGGTCGGAACCCGCATCCAGTCCCCAGAACGGCCGATGTCCGAAGCCAAGGGAGTCCCAGATGATGTTAAAAGTGCTTGTCGCGCACGTCGCGGTACACGCCACGAATGGGACCTCCTGCCCCGTAAAGCAGCGGAGTCGGTGCAGCTGCCGGTATAGGGGACGGAACTCATCACCCCCATTTGTCGATACAATGCGCCTCGTCGACGATGAGAGCGTTAACGCGGGCCCGGAATTTTGCATCCATCCACAATCTCCCGAAACGGTCGGAAAGTGCCATTTCGGGAGATATGTACACCAGCTGGGCGCTTTTCTCGGCCTTTTTCCAGACCGAAGGATCGTTGGTGTTGTCCTCGTTGATGAGAATGGTGCTGATCCCCTTTTCGGTAGCTTGCTTGACCTGAAAAGTGCCGAAAGCGATTTTCTGTTATCAAATCAAATACACTTCATAATGTGCGTACCTGGTCGGCTTCTAAGGCTTTCAGAGGACAGATAACGATTGTGGCTTTCTGTTTCCCTCCAAGGACAGCGACTGCCTCGAAAATCAGGCTCTTCCCGTAGCCTGTCCCGGCAAGGAAGATCGAGTCGTATCCGCGAAGAATCCGAATGACAAGATGGATTTGCCAGTCATCCGGAGTGTATGACAGCTTCAGCCTGTCGATTACCATCGTCCGCGTTGCCATAAACGTGTACTTCCATTCCTTGATGCCCTGCAGGCGTGTCGCGCCTTCGGGGTGTTCCAGGTGAGCGCGGCGCAGTGGGCGAGAAAGGTCTCCGGCGTGGTGTCTGTCATCTGAGGCATCTGAGGTATGCTGGGAGGTGGCCTATACATGTTGAGGCCAGGTGATGCCAGAGGAGAATGTGTGAGATGGAGGATAAAGGAGACGGACGCGACGCGTTGCTTACAAATGTGACCCAATTAGGCCGAAACGCAATGCACTTTAAAAAACGCGCCCGCGGGTCGATTTATTTGAGGTAAGGATCCTACACCATCGTAATTGTTGGCACTAAAACTTTGTCTCCTCAGATTCTTGCTCAGCACGTAGAAAAAGTTGTTTCTCATGGTTTTACATTTCGGTGCTCCGTGCACGAAGCACCGATCATTGGTATTACTATGCGATGTATCGTAGACGGATGGAAAATCTGAATAGAGAGGAATGTTTTTGCACTTCTTATCTACAATCCTTCCCAAAAGACCCAAAAAATTGACGCGCTTCCTGAGGCGGTAGGGTGCGATGAACACATTGCCCTTTTTTTACATCTTGGCCCAAGCCCCTTCTCAGAATGTGCTGCTAAGCACGTGAATATCATTGGGGGAGCTTGCGACCAAGAGGTGAGCGATCTTCGGATCTTGGCAAACATTCCCACGACCCCTACCTACCCCCCGAAAAAGGAAAGTGTTTGGCAGGACAAACAGCGGCGATTGCTTCCATCATGCGCCGACGCGTCGCGGCGCGTCCCAAACGCAAGTCCTTCGCGCAAACCCACAGCCCGAAATCTGGAAAAAACATGGGCTCTTTCCCCTGCAGATAATGCACATACCTCTTTGACCGCAAACTCGGCTGGCACTGCACATAATAATGAGCCACAATTTCTTGAGAGCGGGGATTCAGTGATAGGGACACTTGATTTAGGATGATAATTGTACATCTCAGCGAGCGTGCAGAGTGGGCGAGACAAAAGGAAGAAAACACTGAGTTGTAGGCTTGTGGGCTGTTTACGAGACTTAACGGCATGACTTCCATCAAGTGATGGACGTGGCCACATCAAATCCCAAGATCCGAAGATCGCTCACCTCTTGCTTGCGACCCCGATCTATCAAGGTCAAGAGGTGAGCGATCTTCGGATCTTGGGATTTGATGTGGTCACGTCCATCACTTGATGGAAGCGTTTGTTTGTTTGCGGTCAAAGAGGTACATGCATTATTTACAGGGGAAAGAGCCCATGTTGTTTCCAGAGTTCGCACTGTGTGGATTTGCGCGAAGGGCTTGTGTTTGGGACGCGCTGTGACGTGTCGACGCGGATAAAGAAAATGATGGGAAGCGATCGCCGTTGTTTATCCTGCCAAACACTTTCCTTTTTCGGGGGGTAGGTAGGGTCGTGGGAACGTTTGCCAAGATCCGAAGATCGCTCACCTCTTGATCAAGGTGGTCCGATTTGCGTGTCACGTGGAAAAACGGCGCTGTTTACTAAGTCACGAGTTGATTCGCACGATGGCGCTGCCACGCAGCGCCGGTTCGTTTCGGCCGAAATTCGCGTAATCGCCGATAACTCAGAATTAATCAGTCAATCGAAATCCTCCAGGCAAGCATGCAGACTGCATTCCTCCTTGCTTACCCCCACGATCCTTGAAGTACTTTCCCCTCTTTTCAGTTGAATATTATATTCTATGAATCCAAACTCACTCTGTTTTAACAGCTTTGATGCGCTTGGTGATTAGTCCCTATCTGCTCTTTCTGATCTTTTTCTCGGACACTGTGCACGGTTTTCTCACTTCCCGTAGCACTGGCAGAATGCATGTCTCCCTTGCCCTTCTGATTCACATTCACAAATTGATTTTAAATAGGGATCAAACTCTGCCCAATACAGCATGCTTGGAAAAGCCTGTTGTTAGATGTCTGGCTAAATACAACAGTCCTGAGGCAGAAAAAGGCCCAGATGAGGATGCAGAAGGCTTGCAGAAGGAGATTCTCCTGTCTGAAGGGGAAAAAAAAAACCATGATTCCTTGCAATGTGTGGACTTCAAAAGGTGTGTCAAATTTCTTCTACTTCTCCAATTCATTCACATTGATTTCCTAGGCTTGGCAAATGGCTGCCAGGGAATTGTAAAAACGATTACCTCCCTGGATCTGATATGCACATCAATCTTCCATCAGTTGTGTTTGTTCAGTGCAACAGATATTCAGGTATTCGTTGACTCTCTTATTATTCAGGGTGATTGTTTAAATGAATTCAACAGGTCCTCACACACCAGGTCAGGAGGGAATTGGATTTTGGTTGTTCCTGTGACCGTAAGATGGGACAACAGAACTGGGAAGTCACTATCAAGAACACAATTACCACTTACTTTTGCATGGGCTATTACAATCAACAAGAGTTATGGAATTACTCTTGACAAAGCAACAATTTATATTGGGAACAAGGATTTTTCATCAGGCCTTTCTTTTGTTGCAATTTCTCGAGTCAAACCACTGTATGGTATAGCTTTCCGCATAGTGTCCTGCAGTGCAGTGCTGAGTACCCAGAAATCCTTTGGGTGGGCCTGGCTGCAAAGACCTGTTACTGGATCAATGAAAATGCTGGAATATGAAACCGCACGTAGGGCTGCACTTGGCTTTGAATTGGATCTTGGAGAGTATGTATTTAATGAGGATTAGTTGTAGATATTTAGAATCTCCGGTTGCAGAGAAAAAAATATTCTGTATTAGCGAGCTCCCCCTTATGTATCCGGGCACCGGAATACAAAACATATTGTGACTGAGAACGGCGGCTTGATCCGAACCTAAGCCAAAGGACACTTGGCAAGGTAGTCTCATGACCAGACTCTTATGACATCCCAAAGGGAACCCTGTCATAAGAGTCTGGAACAATCACCGGCCACGTAACCGTACTACTGTAGACTTTCGACCAAAGGTTCAGGTGACGGGTGACAGACCTTTGTGAACTGAACAATTTTGCCCCAGGTGACGGTGACTTTGCGATATGGGACCTAGATAGGCCAAAAAATGCGAAAATTTTCAGTCCGGCAAATGCCGGACTGCCTTTTATAGTAATTTTCTGCTGATTGCCGAGTAATGAACATCTAACCCAGTGAACGATCGAGGTGACGGGTGACACCCCGTGAACCTTTGGTCGAAAGTCTACAGTATGGCTCTATCAAATTTGATGGAGCTTTCCCACGGTCTTGCCTCATGCTCGGCGCGTGGTTTGAGCGTGTTTCTGTAGTGCTCATGTCCTCCGCATGTTCGTAAATATTAAAGAACACACCTGTATACTTCAGAAGGCTACCCAAGGCTCTCATGGATCCTAATTCGCCACCCAGAGCCCGAAACTACCCAGTTCGACCAAGTTATTATACCGGATTGGGTTCAGATGACTTTCCAATGGATGATATCGATGCTGCGACCACTGTTGGGGCAATGTCTAGCCCCCCAGATCCACGCTTCAGGGATATAGCTCTTCCTGCCGTCCCCTTCCTGGAGCTCCAGGACCATGATTTTGGAGATTCAGATTCAGATACTGACTATGGTGCCGACTCTCGGGCTCCAAAGCTATCAAACACCGAGAAAACTCGAGCTGTCCTCGAATTTATGCATAAAATTAACAAATTCTCACTCCGCATTTTTCTTGAAGAGCTCTTTACATCTGAAGACGGGACAATAAAGAACATCACAAATAAATACCTTGGACAAAATGGTCACTCCCATCTTCTGGATCTTGTTTTTACAGATAGGGTCTTACAAGACACCTCTGTTGCAGCATGGATAATGTCAAAGGCCACAGATCTGTGTGTTAAAGAAGCTAGCTGCCTAACTGATACTGCTCGTAAAGGAAATTTTTTTGAAGAGGCCAAACAACTTCGCCTCCCAATCTCTTCCCAGATGGCTTGAGCCATGGTTTCAAACTCTAGTGTCACCCCAGGCCAACTCAGATGGCTTTTCCTGGACCCAACCTCCTCAGTCAAAAGTTCACGAAGCTCAATGACTGCCTCTTTCAGAACATGAATGCAGCAATCAATTCCGCCAAGATGATCAGGATGCTCAAAAGCCAGGGCCAGGATGTGCCCAGATGGCATATTCTTGTTGCGCTGGAGACGCACTCTATGGTTGTTCCACCAGGCCCGGAACTCATCCAACTGCTCCTGAATGATAGGTACAAAAATCCAGTAGAACAGGGGCCTAAATCGTTCATTAGATGGACCAATGATAATGATAATAATATTAATTCACTCACACATGGAATGCCACATTTGAATCAAACACACGGTCCCGTTTACCATGAGTAATGAACTCCTTCAAGTTCAAGCCCATCTTGCCTCGGAGCCAACGCCAGAACCCTTCAATAACTGTGTTGTGAACACTCTTGAGGACCATATAAACAGCATAGATCAGCGGATCAATACCCGGTGCCAACGCCTCGCTGCAACGGTTGTGGTCAGTTGAATAGACAAGACAAATTTATCAGTACACTGACCGCAATGCACATTGAAAGGCATATTGCCACCCTATCTCAGAGCCCTTATCGGTTGTGACTTGAAGTGGAATACCTTCACATTTATCAGCAACTTGGTTGAGCAGTGAATGATAAGGATGAAGTACGCACATCCAGTTTCATCAACAAAATCAAGGAAGAGGTGCCCAATTGCTGCGGCCGTCCGGGAATAGCATTAGTAGGAAGTCGGTCCACTTGTCCTTGTATGCATAGATTGGTAAGCTTAATTCTCCCATTTGCAATGCTTGAGCAGAGAGCTTCTCATGGCCGTCTGCAGATACCTCTCCATGCCCATGCAAACAAATGCAGGCTGTCACCAAACAGTGTGCCCAGATTCTGTATCAAAACAGTATTTTGGCCACTGTGCAATCGTTTCAAGCCGGATATTGACGGGGTCGTGCTGTGAGGATAGCCAGCAAAATTCTGGTTCAGACTGTCTCTTCAGATTTATTTTGACGGCCCTGGTCCTTTTGAAAAGGTGCTCAGGGCTCTCCATGCCCATCCAAACAAATGCAGGCTGTCACCAAACAGTGTGCCCAGATTCTGTATCAAAACAGTATTTTGGCCACTGTGCAATCGTTTCAAGCCGGATATTGACGGGGTCGTGCTGTGAGGATAGCCAGCAAAATTCTGGTTCAGACTGTCTCTTCAGATTTATTTTGACGGCCCTGGTCCTTTTGAAAAGGTGCTCAGGGCTCTCCATGCCCATCCAAACAAATGCAGGCTGTCACCAAACAGTGTGCCCAGATTCTGTATCAAAACAGTATTTTGGCCACTGTGCAATCGTTTCAAGCCGGATATTGACGGGGTCGTGCTGGGAGGATAGCCAGCAAAATTCTGGTTCAGACTGTCTCTTCAGATTTATTTTGACAGTCCTGGTCCTTTTGAAAATTTGCTCAGGGCTCTCCATGTCAATCCAAACAAATACAGGTGGTCACCAAACAAATGCAGTCTATCACCAAACAATGTGCCGAGATTCTGCATCAAAACAGTGAAATCAGACTCCATATAAAAGATTTATCGACTATCATAAATCCCGCGGAGTCTGACTATACGTGAGACTATCAGCCACTGTCAAAACGTGTTTGTCCGTGTTTCCTGCATAGACCAGCCCTCTGCCTCGTCACGTGTCAGGGTAGAATTGCCCGCTTCGCTCGCAATGAGGGGGGCTTACACGAGCAAGAATGACGAAGTTTGACATTTTTGTGATCCACAGCCAAAAGTTGGCCTGAAGGGACGTCAGTCCAACATGACCAAATAACAGCCTAGCTGGCCACCCAGCCAAATAATCCACTGAACCTTTGGAAGGCGGCTATGTGTATCAGATATCGTAAATGAGAGACATATCAACCATTCTACATGGTTGAATGGCAAAGATGTGCCATATTGGACCCTGAAATATACGGGAAAGACCCTGAGTGCAGATTGATTCAATTCGAATGGCGTATCATTCAAACGGAAAATCTTACGATATACAGACAGCAGTTGGGATGTCTAATTTCCCTCACAAGACGCCATTCCCGCTCAAAATATTTGGCGACCTCGTATTCCGACGGAAGGACCTCTTTGATGGCGACATCGATCCCAAGGTAAGTTCCTTTGAAGTATAAGCCGGCAATTCGTTGGCGATATATATACTCACCCTTATACACATTGCCGAACGAACCTGCGCCGAGTTTCTTCCAGTCGCCTTTAATGTCCTGAATGAATGATCAGCAAAGTAGATACGGCCCAATCGCACCCGCTAAGGTAGCGCCACTGAATAATGTATCAGAAGGATGCGTTGGATCCCTCAGAACATCGAAGCAACAGAGGTCCCGGACGGCCGAAGGGCAAGAACTACTTAAACTGACCGCATAAGGGATCGCATCGAAGGCGTCCGAGTGCATTGCGAGGCAGAGAAGAGCGTATTAACGAACTGGAGATGCCTGGAGAGATACGACGATGGCGGCGAGGACGTCATCGTGGCCTGAACCAGCAATGCGATTTGGCCCCACTGACGTTTCCGATTACGTAAGTTACATAAGGCTCAACCATTTTAATTTTCGTGTACTTGTTTCTTCTTGTATCAGCCTTGGTTTCTGATTTTGGGTCGTCTGGCACCCGCAGGACCGACCTGACTGCAACGTGAAAATTAGACTGACACTGACCATACTGGGGTTTTTCATTCAAATCGACAGGGGGTGTGACGCGTGACCCGATTTACCAGTTCGACATTTTGACAGCAGCTGAATTTTCGCGTGACACCTCCAAAATTTCGACAGCTCCATGGAAAATTTACCTTTTTTCTCCACTGGGGGGGGGAGGTGACATGCCTTAGAGCATTCGACAAAACCCCTCCGTGACGCGTGACCGCGACCAAAATTCGTCCTCGACAGGGGGGTGCGTGACACGTGACTGTCGATTTGAATGAAAAACCCCCAGTATGTAGACAAATAAGTGCCGTAAGTCTTCGTCTGAAACATGAGCGGAAGAGGCGTTATCCGTCGGGGCTGAACTCGCATATAGTGGAACATTTTTGGATCTCCAGCCCCAGGTCTCCCAGTCCTTCGGGTTGTGGTAGCATTGGATTCCACTTTGGAAGGAGAGAGTCCAACATTAGCTTGGCGCGCTTGAAGCACACATTAACTCTCATGGCCGGAGCAAAGCGACGGCATATCTTGTAGTCATATAAGAAGGCCTGCCTAATCATCGAAGCACCCCAAATGATAGTTTTTCATGTGGCCAATTGCAATTGCATCTCTACGCACCCCGCGAAGTACAATCCATCAGACCACTTCGCGGCTAAGATGAAATGTGCATCGCGAAGATGCCTCAGGGACATGAGTGCAGTATTGGCTTTAGGAGCCCGATGAACTTTGTTTCTGTGGTTATATGCTGTCAGAAGAAATGTCCCCAATATATTGACATGAGATTGAAAACAGCCCCTGTCTCAAATCATACATGAGTACGGCTCTGCTACTCCACACCTTTGACAAAACGGGGATACACTTCTTTTGTGTCGCGCACTTTGTGACTGTCTGCAAATGCGGGACTGACTGCTGCGACTCTCTCACCACCGTAAAGGATGGACGCAGAAGGCACTGCAAATTAGGTCTCAGTGAGTACTAACGAAGCAAGCGCGCGACCCCGCGCGCTATCGATTAGTCCCCTTTTGGGCAATGCGCCGCAGCGCATTCCGCGCAGTCGTCAATACACAGAGCGCGCTCTGCTTCCGCGCGAGGACCACAATGAATCGGCTGGGAAACGGAGAGATGACCGGGTGAGCATCAACGTTGTTACTCCGATCAACGGATCAGAATATGATCGGCCTCACTCCCTTCCTCTTCCTGCCACCATCGTCTTTCGGCAGGTGCATACGCCATACTTGGGCTTTTCAGGCCAAACAAGATCGTCTAGATTAGCATGGCTCCAGTCAGTCCCAGCCACGAGCTAGAATCCTTGTCGAGGGAGGCCTTCTGTCATCAATGTCAAGTCACCAGACACGTCAGCGAATTGAAGCTCTGCAGTCGTTGTCAGTAAGTTCAATTTCATTCTATATTTCTTTCCCTCTCCTGACTCTTTGTAACCCTGATATCACCTAGGAGCGCAAAATACTGTTCTCAAGCATGTCAAAAAGCGCATTGGAAGACCCATAAGGCCTACTGCAGATCCCCAGAAGAAGGCAACTTACAGACATATGACGACGCATGGAAGAGTGTGTTCAAGGAATATGGGCATAAGAAAACCGGTGTGCTTGAGCCAGTTACCGAGACGCTGGTGCAGCAGTCCGTTCGTTTGCGGGCTTGGACGGATAAGTGGGGGCCTACGGTACTCAATTGGTGTGTGCATGATCCAATTATTGGTAGCCTTGATGTTTGTTGAGAACTTGTTTCTTGTATAGGGCTCTCTGGGCGATGCACATTCCGTCTTCTTCGACTAGCGAAGATAAGTTGACCAATTTCACGTATGTCACCTCACCTTCGAGCTGTGCAATCCGAGACTAATTGGGTTGATGGGGATTTTAGTTTCATGTTCGAGCTTCAACGACGCCCGAACCCACTCACACCAGAACATTACTTCGAAGTACGATCTCGCTCATATCCCCAACTGATCGCGCCACTTATCTTTGCACTTAGATGCACGGCGCAGAAATCATGCACACATCCGAAGTAATCCTCCTTCTAAATCATATGAAACGAGCCGATATACTAGAAGAGTGGCAAAAACCCCCTCGCCGGAAGGATACTATACAAATAATGATCGTTTGGAAAGGGCATATCATTTACCTCGAGCGACCCGTGTCCAACTTCAACGATCTCCGGAAGAAGGCTCGAGACGATCCTATGCTCCTTGGCTACGACGCGCTGGCCAAGAACTGGGTTGAAGAATTGAGGAAGGCCATCGATTCTGCGGATCGTGAGTGCTCAGCTTTTGCTAAAATGCCCAGCACTAAAATCCCTCAGCCGACTACCACCAGAAATTTCACAATCGGGTCTGGGGTCAGGTTGCAGCGGAGGCCAGCTTCACGAGTGGACTGATTGCGATGCGCAGCGCACTGGAAGAGATCAGGGTCCGAGATGATCAACCCTCCAAGTCCGAAATGGGGAAGTAGAAAATCGTGCCCACATTGTGCCCTGGACTTTGCCGCGCGATTACAGCTGCTTGCATATGTAATGACACTCCATCAATTTTCATAAAGAAGAGCAAACAAAGGGTCACCGTCTCGTCGCGCTCATTGCGAGCCCAATTCTGAACCAATCGACACGATTTTATGCCCGTTCTGACCGGTTTCAACGGGGCTACAATCCCATCATAATCTTTGCTCCCAGTTCAGACTTTCAATTTTGACCAAAATCGGTGCTTGCTTCGCTTGCTTCCCTTTTTGCAACGCGTCTGCTGGACGTAGTTCTGAACCAAATTCCCTGCGACTGTCCCCGTTATGACCGCATTATTGAACGCTTTCCAATGGAGCCCACCTTCCGTCCCAGTTAGCTCGCTTCAAACCCTCAACTTTTACTTGGGCTCCAGTGCGCCAACATGACTTTTGCTTGTTCTCGCTGGTTTCTCATCTTTTTTTCTTGGATCAAGTGGCGTTGCTCTGGCTCTGCACCAAATTCCCGGCGACTGTGCCCGTTATGACCGCATTATTGAACGCTTTCCAATGGAGCCCACCTTCCGTCCCAGTTACTTAGCTCGCTTCAAACCCTCAACTTTTACTTGGGCTCCAGTGCGCCAACATGACTTTTGCTTGTTCTCGCTGGTTTCTCATCTTTTTTTCTTGGATCAAGTGGCGTTGCTCTGGCTCTGCACCAATCCTTTTTCCTAAACTTGCTATCCAGCTCCTTGACTATTTGTGCTTTCACTGCGTTTGTTGTGTTACGTGTACGTATATCAAATGACAACGAACCCTCCATCGCAAACACCACCTATCTGTGAGGGACAGGAGGATTAATTTGAATTGATGTGCATCGCCACCAAGCCATTGAGGTCACGAGTTTCAAAATGTGGATTGGGCATGAGCATGGCTCCCTCAATACGGCTCGAAACCCACTCTCTTCCCTCCGCTCATTGTGAGTTCATTTCTGCACCAAATTTCTTGAAAATAGGCGCGTTCGACAGCGTTTGGACGCGCTTTCCACCTATCGTGGTCACAACTGCTAATTGAACAACTTTTTTTCGACTCGATTCGTGGGTCCAGCGCACCTGAACTCACTCTTCCCATTGTGATTCCGCCCGCGTCCCGTACCAGCTAGACCGCGACCGAGCCCCGCCCTCGGAGATCTTGCACGTGCAAGATCTCCGAGACTTCTCTCTTCTTTCACCCAATCAGTCAAGCCGCTAAGTCGCCGTGTCCAATGATACAAGCCGCCGCGCTCTCACCTGCCCGCCAAGGTCATTCAAAGACTGCACACACACCCTACGCCCGCTGCCTCGCCGACCAGACTCTCGCTGCTCCCTGCGCGCGATGCTGAGCCTACACTTGCAAGATCTCCGCCACCTTCCGCTCTGCTTTGCATAACACAGCCATCCGCGTCCGCTCGGCCACCACCAGACTCACCTCCTAGCAATGAAGCTCTGCGCATGGTGCTCTACTCTCATATGTTCGCGTGTGCACACCGCAGCATACCGCCCCCCTCCCCCCCCGCCGAGCCCCATCTGTTGCGCGCTGATTCGTAGGCACACGTCGACGCCGGCATCGCCATTCTTTAGTTCACCTCATTGCTGCAAGCACCAGCTTTTCCGCTGCAACGTGCCCCTGCCCATCACCACGGTCTGCTGCTCACCTCCCCACTCGCGCGCATGGTCTGCCCCAGTTGCAAGTGCAGCGGGACGTGTGTGATGCGGATACCGAGTTTGGGGCGGGGTTGGAAGATACGCCCATGTGCGTGACGAGCTTCAGGTGATGGGAGCGCGGACGGCCCAGCACATGCGTGGGTGTACACATCAAGCGCAAGTGCATGAATCCATGGCAAAATTACAATGCGTGCTCAACGCGTTTCTTTATGCACGTATTAGACGTGTTCTTCCCTTCATTTTTTGTCGCATGCTTTCTTATAACTATCTAGAAACCTTTAACACATTCAATATATTTTTTCATGCATGATTCACGGTGTTCGTCTGACTCAAGACTTCAGCAAAATCTTGAGTGTGAATAAATAATATTCGTAAAACACCCGAACGAAAACCCCTATACATTGTCTCTGCTATTTTACACACTGCAAAGCTTATCTGTGCCATGCCGAAGACACCCAGCCCGAAGGCTAATAAGCCCAAGCCTCCATATACCCTCACGAAAGGCAAAAAACGCGGTTTGCTCGCCCAATCTGGTCAGGCGACACTCGAAAACATTGTCGCGCTTCAGCAGCAGGGGCTGAAAGCTAACGGGAAGGCTTTCAATACAACGAAGAAATACGACGAGACTACTGCTGCTGGACGTAAATGGCTAGCGCTCTATGTCGGAGAGAAGAAGGAAGGGAGGAAGACCAAAGGGAAGGAGGCCAAGCGGATGTCGGCGGAGTCCGATTCAGAGAGCAGTGACGGGGACAGTGACTTTGAAGACAACCCAGATCCAATGGCTCCCGATGCTGCCGAGTTTAATCAGGCCAAAGACGGGGATACATCCTTCAATTTCGATGCGCCAGAATATCGACACGCATTTGACGCCATTCCGACTGAGCACTCACCTGAAATGCTCTCACTTTATCTGGTGTACAAGATATACGGCCAAGGGAAGAAGATCGGGACTGCGGACACTATTCACGCGGCCTTCAAGTATATGTGGAAGATGAGGTGAGTTTTACGCGCCTTTTATTTGCGTGTATGAGCAGACAAAGCATTCAGTGATGGAGATAAATACCGCAATAAATGGCACTTCAATACCGCCTCGGGGGCTTGGGAAGGGAATCCAGCAGAGACGGCCAAGGTCCAGGATACAATGGCGGAATTAAAAACAAGTGTGGGAAGGATGGCGGAGACCGCAAGCACTCTTTGGCCATGACGCAGGAATTCATGACCCGAATGTTTGAATGGTCGGATAATATCTGCCCTCCATCCAATTACGACAAGACCTCAACCACGCGGGAGGAAGAGAACCTGAAGACGAAGCACCTGGACTTCAAGTGCTTTTCATCGACGTCGTGGACTATCTGGTCGCGGTACGTACATGCTTCGCGAGTTCGACATGTCATCTGACCGCGTCAATAAATTGTCTTCAGCTGTTTCGAGCTCAGAAAACTGCAGCGAAAGCATCTTACCTTTGGTTTGGAGGATTCCAAAGCGTTCAACACCCCATATTTCGAGCTTAAACTCACCAACCGAAAGGGATGGCAGAAACGAATTAATAAAACCCAAAAGGAAGCCGACCTTCGCAGTATGTTCCATTTTTATCGAGTCGTCTTGACGTACCTGAGATGCCATTTATCCCAGGTGGAAAATTCAAAATATGCGCGCAATCAGATGTTCCCGCTTGTGATGCTTTCACCTGGATGATACGCTGGGTGAAGTATCTCGAAGAAGATGTTTATGGACATCCGCTTCAGCCGGACGATTACATCTTCCCTGCTACCGGAGCTAACGGGATTGTTCAAACGGGAGAGCACATATCTCACGAGGATGTTCAAAAGTGGATCACAGAGTTTGCGACTGGCGCTGATTTGCCTTGTGCAAATGGGACTTTCTCGACTCACTGTTTCCGCCGAGGAGGTGCACAGTATAGATTCATGTTTGCAGCTGTTGGAAGGCGGTGGACTCTGCGGCAGGTCAGATGGTGGGGTGGATGGGCCGAGGGGGAGCACGTTGGTGTTTAACTCTCTTTGATCCCGGCGCAACTAATTTTTTGGGTAGCGTGACACACTCATCAAATATCTTCTAGACGAGCTTAATACATACGAAGACGACTATAGCGGGATGTTACTTCCGTCACAACCCGACACGGATAGAACTTTCCTCGGCGAAGGTTCATCTATTGCACCGGCTACAGCGGAGAACATCACACAGTTGCATCAGTCACTGTCTACCGACATACGCTCTCTTTCAGGTGCATTTGATAGACTATTGAGCATTGTCGCCAGCACCATCACTGGGTCAGGTAATTCTTTCAGTTATATTATTATTCTTCTGTGTACACTAAATTCCTGACCCAGCCTCTCAACCATCACCGTCTATTGGATCAGATAGAGCAAACATACCCGGCCCACAGTCTAGTCTCACGATCCAATGTCCACGCGGACTCCCAGCTTTTCACTTGACGCGACCACTCATCCCGATTTCTCTTTCCACCCCCGCCATCATCGCCGCATCGAATTCTGTGTCCGTATCCACACGGCGTCTGCCAGACAAGGGTCTGATCGTTCCCGATGTTCCCGTCACTCTTCCCAGCGGCATGAGGTCTCACAAGCGGGATTCCTGGCATATCATCTTAGAGCACCGGGAAAAAGGCGATCCGACACACGGGCTTACAACACCTTTGAGAGATTGGCCCAAAGAATGGCTCACGGGTATGAATAAGCCCTTGGTGATGAAGCATACACAACGGAAGATCATTGCCACTGAATTCATAGTGCAGTATGGATTTCCATTTGGCATATCTCATATATCTAATTGATTTTGTACGGCTTCTACAGATACAATCGAAACGAGGAAGACTTTCTCAAGCCTACCCGGAAGCCGAAGACGGTTCATCGAGGCTACTAGCAGCTATCAACGAGGCGCGTAAGAAGAGGGGCGACCTGATCCCACGTAAATAGTATATTCTCCCTTCTAATCCTCGATACGACACTATTTTACGAACCCCGCAATGATTACTCTACTTCCGAAATCATGTATTTTACTTGTATTAACTCCAATAATGCTTGTTTGAATATTTGAAGCCCTTAACAAGTTTACTTCCACTGCTTTGATTACAGTTTCAAGTGACTTCATGTGTGAACATCGTTAGAAACGCGTGCGGCGCGGTTGGCGCGACGCGACGCGACGACGCACGTGATGATCAGCCGCGGCTAACGCGAGCGGTTCGCGAACCGCCTACCCGATATGGATGCGATCCCCGATCCGATCACGTCATGACCGGCATCTCGGCCCCAGCCCAGCGGCGTTACGCCAAGCGTAAATTTTTTGGGATAAGTGAGTCATGAGCATAAGATCATGATGTCGTGAGCAACTGAAAACCTTCGCGTTCCAAAACCCGGTGGGAAAAAGAAACGACGAGAGGAAAGGGGATGTGGCATAAAAGAGTGTTATGATGTTGTTCCAGCCGTACGAGCCGCCATTGTGCGTTGAACGCTGCCGAAGATCCTTCCAGCTAGGCGAATCAAGCTGGTGTGTCAAGCGGATGAAAGGTGAACTGACAGTTTTCTGCGCTTTATGGTCTCGGGGATCAACACCAGAGTGATCAAGTCATCCGTCGGAGGGACTTGGCCCAAATAATACTGAGACATTTTCAGGAAAGCTTAATTAGTCAAATGCTCCCCTTTCCGCCAGTATATTGATTTGCACCTCCTGTCGCCTTGCTGAGAGTGGGAGCATCGAAAGCGGCCTCCACCGACTCTGGAGGACCCGTACATTCATTTGGTTGACCCTTGGGCAAGGTGCAGCCTCTATCTACTCTGTTCCATCTGTATTCTGTTCTGCAGGTCAGTGCCACCAAGGTCCACGGTGGTTGGCTGGGCGGTGGAGTATACCACAATGCAATGTGGCTATGGTTAACATTGTGAGAAAGTAAAAGAAAGGCAGCTTCGGGGATTAAACCAAAAGCCTTCCTACTATCTAAACATTTAAGATAGGCATATTAACAACTAGATTGTTCGCGCTGGAGACCTATTTTCTCGAGCTTGATTGGGATGTGATAGCCAGTGCGATTCTAAGCAAAACTGCCTCTTCAGATTTCCCATTGCCACCCTCGTGTGGTTACTTTTCATTCTAAAGGGAGGCAGCACAAGCAATGCCAACGCCGCCGCGGGTCCTGCCGGGTATTCGACCTCGGTCTTCTCCGCGACGGGAGGCGGCGAACATGTAGGCAGGCGGAAATTTCCCGAATGCGCTCAGGCGGAATTTTCTGAAGAGTTTTTTATTCAGTGGAGTTTACCAAAAGCTTCGATTAAAAGGTTAATTTTAGAGAAGAGGGAGATGCAGAGGGAGACAACCTTCTCTACTGATGAAATTGAATGGTAGGCTCAAAACAGACTAAAATATTTTATAGTGGAATCAAGGGAATCAAGGATTGTGCTTCTGTATTATTTGTTAGTCAAGTTCTGATAATAGAGAGCTTGCGCAAAAGCCGCGCGAGCCGCACACGACTTTTGTGCATTGCGCAAAGCCGCGGGTTTTTTCTTCGCTGTTCTTAATTCTTGTCTTGCTAAATATCATTCAATGCCCCTTAAATCCCATATTCCCCTCCTGAGAGTGCTATTTGTTGGATGTGCAACTTGGGGTACGATTGACCTTCGTGCGGCCATGGATTCTTGCTGTGACCTTCCAATGCTCTCAATCGGCACCATAGTGTATCTTCAAACCGTCTAAGATGTGGTCAGTTGATTGAACCGAGGGTACAGATAATTAACTTACTCTTCTTGGCGTCAAACTGAGTGCAATAATACTCCGCAAATGGATCTCAAGCTGTCTAGGAGACCCAAATGTTTGCCGAGGGCCGAGTACAACTTCAGGCGCATCGCCTCCTCCGCATTTGTTGAGTCTGGTATTGACTTCCAGAGCGCTGCGGTCATGATCCGGAAGCTCGGGAACAGCATGCATGCGTGCGAAGGCAGCATCCACCACTGAAACCAGCTCTCGGCCCGGGGAAATGCTGCGATAAAAGCATTTGCACACGATGTGAAGTCAACGATGTTGTTGCATTTCAGCAGTTGGTTTGTATAGTTCTCGAAAACATCGATCTGACCGGGATCGACCACTCCGCTGATTTTTTTGACGCGAGTGACCTATCCATGAATGCAAGGGATCCGTCAGGATTTTGGACCGAGGAATGAGTGAATATGGAATGATTGTGAGAGCCAGAGTGAATGAAAATAATGCCGTCCCGAAAGCGAAACAATGAAGACTCGATCCCGCATGGAGTAAGACACAATGTCTCGCCGCAGCGGATGCAAGTCTGCTGCAGCTGCTTGTGACGCTCCACCGCTCTCAAGGCGGGAGCCAATCGCATAGAACAAGTCGAATCATGGCAACGGATGATCCCCACACATTGTTTGCGTGTTTCATGTCCCTTGTCCCAGATAGGAGCGCGTGTCGATCCGTTACTCCGTGTGGTCTCCAGAACCCAGTTCGTGGCAAGATTGTTTGTGTCGCGAAGATCCTGAGAGGAGACAAGAAACTTCAACTCTCCATCCGGCCAAAAATCCCAAAAGAAAGGGCTTTGTGGAATTGATTTGTGAGCTGTTCGGTTCTGCACCGCTGGAACTGGGTCAGGATGGTGAGAAAGTCGGATAGGCAGTGAAAAAAAAAACCACCTACCCAATGTCGGAGAGGTAGAATGTGGGTCATAATGCATAGGGTCATAATGCATAAAGCCCATAATGCATCACTTTTGGGGGTCCACCGAGTTGGTAGGCAGGGATTTTATGCAAAATGTGCATAATGCATAATGCATAGGGTTGAGGCGGGGTTTATGCATTATGAAATCCAGGGAAAATGTTTTTTCTGCCTGGACAATTCATTTCTGCTCTTCCATTTCGATGCAAAACTCGAATTTCGACTTGAACGGCCTTGGTTTGTGGCTGTTTGGGCCCCAGTTACGGTCACCCGCTGTGTGTGGACGCGATGCTTGGCATCAAAGGACTTGCCAAATAGTATCAAGCACGAAAATTTCGCCGATGCACTCTCAGAGAAGACTCGCAAGCCCAGAGCGGCGCCTGCCCAGCCTTATAAACGAGGGGTGCGTCCCCCCAGCGCAAACGTATCTCGGCCTCCGGAATGCCGACTCTCGAGGATTTGGTGGATCCGAAGGATGAGCGCGACGTCGGGAATGCTCAATTGAAGGTCCAAACGGATGCGGAAATTGTTGCCGCAGTTCGTTACGAAGAAGCGGTTGCCCGAGGCGATGTGATGGAAGTTGACAGTGAAGAAGAAGAGGAGGACGAGCCGGAGGGTGAGCCAGATCTTACAACAGCCGAGGTGCTTTCTCTTTGCCAGAAGCTGGAGAAAGCCTGCCTCACGAAAGGACAGCCCAATCAGAGTATGGCTCTTGCTGATCATCTCCGTTGCTTTGAGTCCGTGAAAAGTAACTTATGAAAAGTAACTTGTGCGGAACTTTTCGGCAGGCGTGCCGCAAGTTAGCTTAAGTTTTCCCATGGGTCGCAAATCTAACTTGTACTAACTTGGCGGGTTGCCAACTTGTATTGTCTTCAAGTCTTCTGAAAGACCCTTTTAAATTTATTCTATCTTCCTCTACTTCTATATTAGCAAGAATATACATCTATAAGAGCACCACATGCCTCACCATAGAGTAACTACTAACAACTGGCGCCCAACTGCTCACAGGGTCAACCTGACTAAATCAGTATCTTTGATATGCTGGATATATGCTCTCTTCCTCATGTATGTTCCATCTACAGGCCAAGTGTGGTCAGAAAATAGATAGGAGATGGACCGCGGAATGTGTAAGAAAAGGTTACATACTTTTCATGTCAGTCTCGCCTCAACTTAAATGACCTTCAAAACATGCTACCCATTCAACTGTTGTCTTGACCTATAAGTTAAGAAGTCAACTGAAGGTAGCACAAGTCGACTGCGAGCAACTAACTTGCCTGCCAAGTTAGATCAAAGTAACACGAACAAATTAACTTAGATGCCATCAGTTACCACCAGTTTGTCTGTTTCTCCAAGTTAAACAACCCTGTTCTCTTCAAACACTCCATTCATCAAGTTGAACTGCAAGATGCTAAGTTACAGCTCTTTGCGGTACAACAGGCGCGGTCGGTTTTTTTTTTTTTTTTCCTGTTTTTGGCAAATTTTCATGAGAACAGCTGGCCTGAGCTCAATTCTCAACCGTTCCCCCTCAAAATAGGCTCATTCGATTCGCATTGAAAATCCACAGCCAATGGGATGCCGGTATTTTTGATCCTTTTACATAATATAATTTCTCCCGGAAAATTTTGGTTTTGAGTAGGACACCTGTAGCACTCGGAATACTGCTCCGATTGGCCTAATCTTTGGATATGCTATTATATCTGATGTTACCCTAGCCAATGGCGTGTTTGTTTATATTACATGCGGAGTAATTGTGATCTAGCGCACACTTTAGCGAAGTCGATATCCAGACACTACCATGAGTAGAGCTGTCCATGGAATTTTAATTACATTAAGCTCCATAAATACCCACATTGGCTAGGGTCACATTAGATGTATAGCATATCCAAAGATTAGGCCAATCGGAGTAGTATTCCGAGTGCTACAGGTGTCCTACTCAAAACCAAAATTTTCCGGGAGAAATTATATTACGTAAAAGGATCAAAAATACCGGCATCCCATTGGCTGTGGATTTTCAATGCGAATCGAATGAGCCCATTTTGAGGGGAAACGGTTGAGAATTGAGCTCAGGCCAGCTGTTCTCATGAAAATTTGCCAAAAACAGAAAAAGAAAAAAAAAAACCGACCGCGCCTGTTGTACCGCAAAGAGCTGTAATTGAAGGTAGCCAAAGCTAACTTAAGCGAACTTATGGGCCAAGTTAGATCAAGTTAACATGACCAAACTAACTTATGCCATCAGATGGCATCAATCCTCGGCCAAAATCAACTTGTACGATCAATTCATGCAAGTTAGCATCTTGCAAGCCTCAAGACATTCAAAGACTCAAACTGAGAGTATTTAATGATTAAATACATCTGCACATCAAGTCAGGTAATATTTTGAGCTGAACATTGGCTGGATTGGATTTTTGGGGCACTTCACATGTTCAGAGATGCAATCCAGGTACAGCCGTCATTGGGGGAACACCTGACATGAAAAGGTTAAGTCTGATGTCTGAGCAGTCATACACTCACTCAAGGAAATCCCACACGCCCTTGATCATCCAAAGTCAAAAGCAAGTTAGTTCAACTTTGGGGCAAAACAGCCATTGTACTTAGAACGGGCTTAGAACGGGTGTTGTATAAGTACCCATGTTGCCTAGATCTGATGTACAAATAATATCTTTGCAAAATGAACTCAACCTCAATGTCCTGCACCTCCAATGCATCTCTTCGTCGGCTTGAACTTACTCCCAGCAGAACATTCGTCACGACAACATGGATCATACCTCAAAGCATCATAGGACTGCAAGGGACTCATATTTGAGGTGATATTAGGTGCTAGGATGGCACCCCATAGGCACCGGGATGAAAGAACCATTAACATGTAACTTACTTATTTTAACTTAAGTTGACTTATTTGTGCGGAACTTGTACTTATGCGGAACTGTGCAGATAAATTTAACTTGCCCCACCACAAGCTAGCTACAAGTTACTTGTGGTGGGGCAAGTTAGTTTACATAAGTTACTTGTGCAACCATCTGTCGCTTCCGTGCAAATGTCCAACGGGAGGAGTGTTTGACTGCGAAACAAGTTACATTGGATGACATGTGGGGAAGGAAGGCTAACAATTAGATTCTATGTTGTCTACTTAGCACGAAACCTCCGAACGCGGCCAACTTTTTCGCGCTGGTTGTCACAAAGGCACTGGGTGTCACACTGCGTGACAAATCCGAGAACGCATAAACCTCATAATGCATAAGGTTTGGGTGTCCACCGACATTATGCATTATGACCCAGTCAACTGTACACGTCAGCGTCCTCCGACAGGATCTTCTTGAGCCGTTTGATGGTCGTAACCAAAACGCAGGCGCCCGCGTTGCTCAGAGTGTTGAGGATACGGGAACTCGTGCCCCCGATTTCGAGGAAAAGGCCGAGGATGAGCGGGAAAAGGTTTGTGCCGGTATTTCGAGTGAATTCCATTAAGCTAAAGACAATTACAAGATCGGACTTCTATTTGCGACCGCAAGGGTGGAAAGAAGAAGAGTCGCCTCGGAATTTCGCCCGATGTGGAGATGCATTGCTTACAAATGCGCATAACACGGTCCAATGAATGTGGCGCAGGAAATGATGGGCAATCTTGCAGGAATTGCAGGTCTTATATACGCTTTCGGGAGCCATATTACCGGCAGATTCTGGTGTGCCATGTACGCATTCCAGTGTTTGTTCCAAGATCTACTCCGATTCCCAGACACCTCGTCGGCAAAATAATTGACGGAGCTAGAATACATACGGACCTAATACCGAGTACATCGAGTTCGTCGCCGACCGGCTCCTCTTCGCTCTCGGCAACGACAAGGTCTACAACTCGTCCAACCCCTTCGACTTCATGGACATGATCTCGCTGCAAGGGAAGACCAACTTCTTTGAGAAGCGCGTCTCGGACTACTCCAAGGCCAATATCTCGAGCACCGGCAGCAACGCCGTACAAACGTCGGCCAAAGCCTTGTACGTTCCGTTCCGTTCATTAATCACGGCCGTTGT
Organism: Mycena olivaceomarginata; assembly: GCA_029378375.1. Taxonomy (NCBI): domain Eukaryota; kingdom Fungi; phylum Basidiomycota; class Agaricomycetes; order Agaricales; family Mycenaceae; genus Mycena; species Mycena olivaceomarginata. The sequence continues at coordinate 620,847 of JARKIC010000023.1, read as the reverse complement.
CTTGGTCTGATTCAAACCATTCACAGCGTCCTTGACGAGGACTTCTAGCTTGCGAGCGGCGTCGGTCTGTGTTATCCTTTCATCTCATTACATTGTTACTGTATTGCATTATCTATCCCTCTCACGTTGTATATCGCATCATGTACTTTTTCATTAGACATCTCATGTATACCAGCGCAGTGTCTCTGCGTTAGTATAAAAACATTTGATTGTGTTGGAGAATTTACAGTCAAGGCGAAAATTGTTGCCTGTACCAAATTTGGAAATTTTGTGATGGCTCGCAAGAAATAGGTGGTGGACCCACTATTAGATAGCTTTTGGGTAGAAATTTGTATATATGGTCTATATGAGTCAAAATACATGTGTTTTGGCTGTATAAAATGCCGGAAATTGCTGTCCTGGTGTGATTTGGTGATACACTGATAGCCCATGTAATTATGCATCCAAGGCCAAGTCCATGCCAAAATAACATTTATTTTGAATCATATGTAACATCAGAAGACTCCTCTGGCCAGGGATTGGCTAGTATTGGGCCTACTACCTATTTATTGCGAGCCATCACAAAATTTCCAAATTTGGTATGGGCAACAATTTTCGCCGTGACTGTAGGTGGGAAGCCTATGTGTTCAAGGATCCTCCTCGGTCGAAATCCAGGTGAAATTGATACAAAATTTGCCGCGCGATACCCTCATGTCCATATTCTCTGCCTGCGACGCGACCCCCAACTCAAGGATCTCTTGTTGACTCACCTCTTTACCTTTATACGACTTCTTTCTGTCATCAAGAATGACATTGTACCCTGCCAGCCCGCATCTATTGCCACCGACACGGTCCCGCCGAGTCTCCCGCCCGTTGTGCATGAATTCATCTCCAGCGCAGCTGAGGTACCTTTTGACTCCGTCCCCAAACTATGGCTATTCTTGAAAGACGAGGTCTGGGCACTGTACGACACGGAACTCTCCCAGAGCGAAGAACAATTATTCCGAGTGCACGGATGGCATTTGGGCATAAGTAAGTGATACAAGACATTGCCTTATAGCCATTCATTAGTCTCTCGCAGCCAGACACTTCAATATATATTTAAACTCGTACCTCGTTATATTGAAGTCTGTTATTAGGCGCGGGGGTCCGATCAGGGTAAAAGCTTGTTATATAATCTGCACCGCCACGGTGGCGGTGCCAGCCATCACTACTTCTCTTCCTTTTGCCAGCAACGCGTTTCCGCGTTCCCTGGTGGTCTTTTCTTCCCGCAACAGCTAGCTTACGCGTATTAATTCATTCCGAATGGATCTCCCTCCAAATCCGACCCTTTTCTGAGGCAAGATTGTCCGCTCGTACTTATACCTGAAAGGCGCCGCTCGACCCCAATCCGACTATTCCTGCAGCTCCACCAGCGAACTATGATTTGTATAGGCCCGATCCTTCCGGTTGGGCTCCAGAGTCCTCCATTTTTGTCTCTCCAGCCCCCGACTTTCCTCATGTTCACGCTTGCGTGCTACCGTGCGAACTGCAGCCGATATCCTCGAGAGCAAATTTGCAGCTATGGATGAGTTCCTTCAGAACTATGCCTTTGATTCCATCGGAGACTTCCTCTCCATTCTATTTTACAATTGTCTGCATGGAGAATCCGATCTCCGTGGTCCCACCCACGCTGTCGCTGTTGCACATTTTCTTCGCGGACGGACCGATATCAAAATGTTAGACATATTTCATAGCCTCATCCCTTTTTGAATGAAGAGCAACACAACCTTTTTGTCTGGAAATCAGAACCTCCTCGCCGCCAGCCAGAAGGAACGGCCTCCCATTTAGAACTTGTGGCTAGTGTGTTTTGTTTAAAATGAAACTTGTCCCCGTAATCCATTGATCCAATGCAGGTGTCTGGGTTGACCTCAACCTTCGAAGGCTGTCAAAGAGTTCGTTGTACCGCTGGCTTCTGTTCATGTGCACACCAGAGGGCTTGGATCCGACGCATTTCTTGGGAAATGGAGACCGGCTTGACCAAGGTGATTGTAAAATGTATTTATCCGGGAGGAGTGCACTCAAATATATCAGAGTTTTGCCTTCTCGAATTACCTAGCGATCCTTAAAGAGGCGGCCTCTTCCCAGTAAATGATGCCCCCGGCAGGTCTGGCGATGGTGGTGAGCAGGGGACGGAATTTATCTGGGAGCGAGGCCTTGATGTACGCGGTGAACTGAGCATCATCGAGCGGTGTGCCCATCGAATCGAGTGCTTCTTTGAGCCTTTGCATCTCCGTGATGTGCTTGACCATGTCGTCGTCGTGGAGACAGCACATAGTCTGCAACCGGGTGAGCGTGTCCACTTGGACCATCTCCCCCTTGTTCTCGAAGATGCTGACGAGTTTTTGTAGCATAAGCGCGGCCGAGGGATAGGATTTAATCCGTATGAATGTCGCCTTGGAAACCGTCTCATGATTTGACGGACTTGTGCTTGCTTCTGTAAGTACTCGTCGAGCTTCGTCTCGTGGTCTTCTAACTCCGTGTCCGACAGGGGTGCCAACCGATTCGGAAGGAAGAACTCCCCGTCGCGAGCGGTGGGCTCGGCGGGCGTTCTCGCGATCCCGAGAGCATGTCGCCGTAGGCCTTTAGCCGTAATGGCATTGAAGACCATCTCCTTGTAGTTCCCCCAGTTTGAACCGTCGTCTTTTAACTTGGGGGGTTTCGTGAGCTTCCGGAGAGGCGATGCGTCTGGGCCCATAACCTCTAGGCGCAGGTATTTCGGAGCTAGATAAAATAGATACGAATCTCAGTGGGCGCGAATAACAGACCAACTGATATTATGCACCTACATAAAATAGATACGACTAGATACGATAAGTAAAAGTATTAGATGATTATAATGAGTGGACTCACATCTCAGTGGGCGTGAATAACAGACCGACTGAGATGTATACGTGAGCTGTAACGTTTATGTACGGTGAATCAGAAATAAAGTGATATGTCCGTAAGGTAAGTAAGTAAAGAGACGCCGTTAAGTTTGATACTCAACACCATGGAGATGTCGTTTCATAGCCTGGGGTTGAGCATAGATGGAACAAGGAAGAAAACGCGTCTAGATAGTGTGCAAAGCGGAAGGAAAGAGCGATAGTAAACGACGCGACGACAGGCACCGCCACCGTGGCGGTGCAGATTATATAAAAAGCGCCTACCCTGATCGGGGCCCCGCGCTTAACAACAGACTAGCCAGTCATGTACATTCAGCCTCTTTGGCTCTCTATCCACCAACACACCACTGCCAAAATCCTGACTGCTCTCGCACCAGTCCACTCAAGAAACCAGAAGCAAGACAAGTTGTGGTCTATACACAGGGCCGTGGAGCGGTGCCCGCGTGGGCACTTCATCTACTCGTCATCATCAAAAGTAAATGCTAGTTGCCTCATTGTGTCATAACCTGTGCTTCATTTCCAGCCACCACCCACTACCAGATGCCTCAGCATACTGGCTCCCAACAACTGGACTCACCTCGGAAAAACCGCTTTATTGGGGCGGTACAGAGCCATCGCAACATCAGCCGTGCTGCCCGTGATCACGGCATTCGCCAATCCACCGCACAAAGTCTCTGGCCAAAGTTCCAGGACACCGGCTCAACTGCCAATCGACCCCGCAGCGGACGCCCATTGATCCTCTTGTTGGAGTTCAATCCCGAAGCACGTCGAACACGTGGGAACATCACGGAACCTTCCGGAAGTTTCCTGCTCGCTGCATCGGTGAAGCCGACGCAATGCTCGGGGATGATCAGTCAGCCCGAAGAAATCTTACTCACCTTCCTGGACTTTTGTAGATAGTTCTAGATATATTCTGTAGTATAAAAGCTGGCTAGTTCAAGCCACAATTAATTTTCTCCGAACATCAGTTGAAAGCTTCCATACCTTCAATAGGTTATGGGCCCTGAGCCCTACAACTGAAACAACACTTTATCAAACCTCTTACTGCTAAATAATCCTCACCAGCTAAATTCTAAACCCCAGCACAATGGCCACTACATCCGACATCACTTCGACCTATTTCAAGATCGAGCCGCTAAAGGGAGATAATTGGCTTCCTTATAAGCGCCGACTTGAAGCTCTGTTAACTGACAGAGACTTACTCGGGTACATCAATGGGGATATCCCGGCGCCCCTGGCAGCCGATCCTCAAAACCCGACCGGGACAGAAGCATCAATGCTCAAGAGATGGATGGTTAATGACGCGAAAGCACGTAGCCAGATTATCCTGACATTATCTGATGCAGAAATGATTCATATCAGCGGGGCGACATCAGCGAGACAAATGTGGACTCAGCTACAAGCGGTGAAGGAGTCGAAAGGAAAGCTTGGTATTATGGCAGCCCGCCGGCGCCTGTACCGCACCTTTGCAGAAGAAGGAGTTGACATGGTGGAGCATATTTCACAGCTCCGTAAAACACAGGAAGAACTCGCCTTAATGGGAAGTCTTGTATCTGACGATGATTTCATTATGCTCCTCATCACCTCACTCCCCGAATCCTGGGACACCTTTACTTCGGCATATCTTGGGTCCAACACGGGACTGACATCTGCTGTATCATCAGCTGTCAGCTCAACTGCAAACCTGAATGCCGGTATCAACTCTCACGCGCTTGTTGCCATCCTGATTGACGAGGACAGGCGACGCAAGGAGAAAGGAGGGTCCGGAGACAGCGCCTTTATGGCGAACGGAGGAAATAAAGGCCACAATCACACCGGGAACCGTCAACTTACCTGCAGTAACTGCCAGAGATCAGGTCACTTGAAAAAGGACTGTTGGTCCAAAGGTGGAGACAAGGAGGGACAGGGACCCAGGCAGAAGAAGAAGAAAGGCCAAGGGAAGGGGAAGGAGAGAGCAAACCAGGCACAGACCTCGACCGAAGAGACAACCGATATCGCATACAATGTTGCAGAGACCAAACCTCAATTTGATTCCCGTTTTTCCCGTTACGATTGGCTTGCCGATTCCGGAACAACATCTCACATAGCCAACATGCGAGAGGCATTTATCGACTACGTTCCGCTGCAGTCATCGACAATCAAGGGAGTTGCCGACCAGTCTTTTAAAGCACTGGGAAGAGGCACGATCCGGATGAACTTCCGAAAAAACACGGTCACGCACACGATCAAAAATGTCCTTCATGCGCCAAATGCCACAAATTGCCTTTTATCCATCAGCCGCCTTGATGATGCAGGTTATAATGCTCACTTTGGTGGAGGGAAACTGGAAATTATGAATGGCAAACAGCTAATAGGCCAAGGTCAAAAGGTCCATAGACTTTACCTCCTCGATGCCAGAGCACAATTGCCTGAGCAACCACGTGCAAATGCTGCACAGGAAATTTCTAAATCAACATGGGACGAATGGCACCGTCGATATGGGCACCTCGGAATCTCAGGCATAAAGCAATTACGCTCGAGAAACATGGTCACAGGGTTGGACATCGAAGAGTCGAGTGTTCCATCACCTACCTGCGAAGCGTGCATCCAATCGAAATTCCATGTCCGTCCATTCCTAAAAGAAGCCGACCACCGTTCTGACGTACCTGGAGACGTTACACACAGTGACATCTGGGGACCTGCACGCACCGTCTCCATCGGAGGTAACCGTTACTATATTTCGTTCACGGATGACGCAAAGCGCCGTTGCACTCCTCTCTTCATGAAGAAAAAGAGTGAGGCATTCACACGCATTCAACAATATGTCAATCTCATTGAACAAAAATACAAATATAAACCAAAGGTCCTCCGGGTTGACAACGGGTCAGAACTTACGTCAAAAGCCGTAAAAGAATGGTGTGCCGAAAAGGGGATAACTATCGAGACCACTGCGCCGTACTCACACCAGCAATTGGGAGTTGCAGAACGATTTAATCGGACGCTTATTGAGCTCGCAAGAGCTATGTTAATTGCCAGAAACCTGCCTAAATTTCTATGGGCAGAAGCAGTTGCACACGCAGCATATCTACGTAACCGAGCCCCGACTCGCGTTCTTGACGGCATAACCCCCGAAGAAGCCTTTACAGGCCAGAAACCCGATATTTCGCACCTTCAGGAATTTGGTAGCGACGTCTGGATACTTACACAGGCAAGGAATAAGCGAGGAAAACTCGACGGCAAAGCAAAGAAATTTACCTTTGTTGGATATAACGAAGGGCCTGCTGCGATCCGCTATTACGACACCGCACAACGCCAAGTCCGTGAATCACGGAATTATGCTTTTACTATTGCTTCTGCTGAGACATTGCCGGATTCCGATGATGTGCCAAGATCCTTGCCAGAGGCTAAGAGATCACCATTATGGGATTATTGGAGAGTCGTAATGGAGGAGGAAATGGCCCAGTTACAGTTGTTCCTATAAATAATGAGACAAGCCGCTTTTTTTTTGATCGCGCTTCCCAAAACGGATGCGTCCCGATTTAGACGTTTGCACCGGCTCGGCTTGGCTGGACGCGTCGTCTCCTGCACCATACGTCCACAACTACTACCTGGTCTCTATTTTCAACCTAAATACTAGCCTCTACCCCAACTACTCCTTCTCCCCACCCAGATTCCATGGGAAATCGCAAGATCAGCACTGATTTGAAAGACGCCGCCTTGAGGCTCTGGGAGCTCGGATGGGAGGAGAAGGACATCATGCAGGGTCTTGTGGTATCCCGTGCAAGCCTATATCGCTGGAAGCGGCTGTTTGAGGAAACCGGAAGCACAGCCAAGCCGCCATCTCCTCTTCGTGGTCGCCCCCGCATCATCACCCATGCTGTTCTCTCCGCCTGCCTCGACATTTACCAGAAGGAGCCTGATGTCTACCTTGACGAACTGCGCTGGCATCTCGCGATAAACCACGACATATGCATCTCTATCTCTGCTCTGCAGAAAAATCTTGTCGATGTCGGTCTTACCCGCAAATTATTGCACCGCATCGCTCGTGAGCGCTGCAAACAACAACGCGACGATCACTGGAGCGTAATAAACGATGATCTTGCTGGCGACAGCGACATGCTGATTGTAGCCGATGAGACCAGCAAGAACGACCATACCCTTGCCCGCAGATACGGTCGATCTCCTGCCGGCATGCCTGCATATCACACTTACAATTTTGTACGGGGTATCGGCTACTCCGTCGGAGCTGCAATGTCGAAGGAGGGATATCTCGCAGTCAAAGTCATCCCCGGAGCTTTTGATTCTTTTGACTTCTTTGATTTTGTGGCAGAACAAGTGGTACGTCGATCTTTTGCCTGGGCCGGATTAGCTGAGGCATCTTTCAGCTACCTGTGATGAACGCGTGGCCCGAGAAACATAGTGTACTTGTACTTGACAACTGCCGCATCCATCATCACAATTCCTTGCTCGAGCTCATTTCCGTAAACCGTATGTAATCTACCGCTTTTCATTGTTGCTCTGACATCAATCTTTCCCAGACTCTCTCCTTCTCTTCCTCCCTCCGTACTCTCCTGATCTGAATCCGATTGAAGAGTCGTTCAGTAGCTGGAAGCTCACATGTCATTATCTACTCGTCCAATTCTGACGGCACCAGTCAAAGCATATATGCGTCGTCATGGGTCGGAGATGCTTGCCGCCGAGGATCCGATTGCCGCAATCATGGAGGCGTGTGCATGTATTACTGCTGACATGGCAAAGAACTGGTTTTTGCACGCAGGTTATCGCTAACGGACATTTTATTATTTCTGTTGGCACAACATGTAGACGACTTTGTACACTCTATACAGCTTGTATGAGAATCATAGCTACGATCAAAAACGATGAAGAACAATAGAACAACAAGCAAATCGGAGCTCAATCCCAGGAACCTGCCCGAACGTCCTTCAAAAATGTGTCATGCTGGCGTAAAATCCTGCCCTTTGCGAGAGGAAGAACTTTCACCGCTTCCCAGGTTTCTTTATCGAGTGTCTTGAGGCCATTGTCTCCAGGTTCGTAGCCTAATTCGGCTAGTACGCGGCGATCATCTTCGTTGACCTGGTATCGGACGCAATATTCATCAAGAGTGATCACGCGCGGAAGAACCACGGGCGGCGACACTGGACATTGCACGGGGACAGGCTCGGGGGGAGGTGGTCCAGGTGCTCCGAAAGGAGGATATTGGTGAGGATGATGATGTGGAACAAAACCGTACAGAGAGTGATGGGAGCTGGCAATTGCCTGCAGCGCGGGAAGAAGGAGCTGTAGGATAGCATCGTTGCTCGAGAGTGCGGGAACTGATGCGGCAGGCGCTGGCAAAGATGGTGTTACTGTGGGAGCGGTGGAGCTAGAAGGCAATCGTATAGTCTGATTCTTGAGGAAATGATTTGATAACGGCGGCCGATCAACCGTCGCACTCTGTTTAGCCTGAGTATATGCGTTAGAAAACGTCACTAGGTGCAAGAAAACACGAATACCATTGCAACAGCCCAGAAATTAAATTGATACTATTTGTGACTGGGTCTGGACCCCTAGATATATATCTGGGCTGCCGGCTGGATGGCCCCTAACTGCCGTTTGTTTCACCTTCGCCCGCTGCCACATTCTGTCGGTTTCTGAGGGTGAATTATCACTCATGAATGTCATTTAATCCATATAGAGCCCGGAAAGTGACTGCCCTGACATGGTATCCCTGCTGTCCTGTATCCATATTATTCACCTTACTGCGTTGAGTACTCGATGAGCTCAGAACACTCCCCAGAAAATTGGGAGATCCTTGTTTATACTATACAATGCTTATTTCATAGACCTGGAGTGAATTGAGATCTCTGCTGCCCGGCCCTTCCTTATAAGGCATAGTCGGAATTTGAATTTGAAATTCCCATCTATCAGATCACGTCAAAGTACTGCATCCAGCATTCCGTCCTTGGCACATATTCGCAAATTTTGTCAGATGCTAGGATGATTGAAGGCCCTTCACGAAGGCCTGTCGCCAATTTCCAGAAGATTTGACCCAGAACAAATCGAGGACCTGAATAAAGAAACCTGCGTGTGTATGTGGGGGGGGGGTTATATTTATACTCATCAGGTCCACAAAATTGGCTCAACACCGCGACTTTTCATTGGGGCTGGTCGAAATACATATATCTCCCCGCTTTATAAAATTAAGTTGTCTGTCCGTCCGAAGCATTTTGAAACTCAGCAGACTCCGCCCATGATTTCCGACGCCATTAACGAAAGATAACATTCTCATCTGATCATCGCTTCCTTAGAGCATTCTGTCCTTCGCAAATATTCCGCAAATTTTGGCAGATGCTAAGATGCTTGAGAGTCTTTCGAGCTAATTTACAGGAGATCTGACCCAGAAAAAATTCGAGGACCGGAATAAATAAACTTGCGTGCGGTGAAAATCTGGTTCAATACCGCGCACAGCATTCTGTCCTTGTCGCATATTCCGCAAAATTTGTCAGATGATAAGATGATTGAGGGTCTCTGAAGAGATCTATCGCCAATTTCTAGGAGATTTAATGCTGAACAAATCGAGGAGCTGATTACAGCTGTTCCTAAAAATAATGAAACTTCGGAGTTTGTTTTCGATCGGTTCCCAAAATGGATGTCGTCCGAATTTGGATGGATCGACGCCGGGAAACAACATAATATTGCTCCCTGGGCCCCAGGGCACCCCAAGAGCTCCCAGGTCGCCTTCAGTAGTGCTCACGCCCTGCTACCTTTTCCGGTTCAATAGCGTTGAGGCCTAGGGAGTGTTGTCAGTTAGCATGAGGAAAAGAAGGATAGGAAAGTGAGCATGAGAACAGTGCAGGATTGTCACCAGAACGTCTGGGGCATTTCGTATAGCAACCCCCACCATCGAGTCACATTTTGTTACCGTCATCATATTTCCTGTCAGACTTTACTATCACTCGTCGACGCGCCGCCTTCCTGAGCCTCCCCTGCCTTTCCAAACATCCATGGCATCCAAGAGCAACGCAAATTTCCAGAAGCTCTTACGTGCGGCGCGTGAAAAGGCGCATAAAACCAGGAACGATGACTGGAAACAACTCGACGCGACTTGACGTGTCTCTTAGAAGAAAATTTTCATACACTGTAGGCTGAGCTTAGAAAAATGAATCTAGATATGTCCATTCCGGTGTGATCTCTACTCTTTCTTTTTCATTCTCCGACGTCAATCACGAAGATCACACCGGAAACGGTTGGGTTACCGAGACGATTTGTTTTGACGGCCCTGGTGCTTTTACATGAGAGCTGAGCTCTGTATGTCGATGCAAACAAATGCACGTAAGAAACAACCAACCGTTGATCGGAATCTCAATAGATCGGAGGGTCTTTACCATAGTTGATACTATTTATATCACAGTTTTTGACAGGTGCCAGGTTCGAACTCTGTAGCCATAGGAGTAGTGCATGCTCTTATGGTTCATTTTGGATTGTATTTAATTGCATGTGCAGTGGCTCAGAAGCGCAGCCGACACCGCGGCCCCGCTCCCCGGAAGTTTGTGCATGCTTTCTCATGTCTCGTGAGTCTTCTTTTCAATTCTTGTGGAATCTGTCTGGACAATGGCATTATCCATCATTTTTTCTCATCTTGTCCAATTCACGCATCCGTTGTTGATTCTCTGGGCAGAGTAATCCGTGGGTTTTTCGTGAATCTGGCGCTACAACCTGATTACCAGTGAAAATATGCACAGGGCATCGCAGGCGCGTGGGAGGCAGAGTGAGTCGCAACATGGAATATCAGATCAGCAGGTTGACGCACCACAGGGTCTTCCGAGACCTACTTATTTTTGCATTCACACTTCTGCATGGTATATTGCATTGGCGACGTGACGACTATCGCTCTCGGCTTGTGAAATGTTTTGTCCTAGATGGTGCGTCACTGCTCTAGAAGTCTTGTGTGTAAGAGTAAGGACGGGGTAAATAATGGGCTTTAGATTGGAGTCTAATTCCCGCTCCTCTAGCTCGAGGGCCTCGATGCATGATTTATGGCGATGGATTTCTGATTGGATTTCGGCATGACGGGCTCGTTGCACCGAGGGAGATGAGGTCTTGTCGGGCACAGAGTGTCAACAAGCGAGCCCAGGCTTGGGTGCCCGTGGGGTTTCTGTAGTGCCAGTGGTGCCTCCGTCCGATAGGGTCACGCTACGGTGCGCTGTGGCCCAGGCATCGCGATCCTTCTTCGAGAAAAGGGGGCAACGGTCTGGATTGGCCATAATCGCCGCCTTATGGCCTCCGTAGAGCATCTGTCGTGCCTGTGGCATCGAAGTCGAAAGTCGCCGCAGCGGAGAGGAGCTGAGACTTGTTCAGGCCAGAAACTGTCTTGGGAAAGAGAGGCATGGTTTGGACAGAATTTTTTCGCAGTGACAAGTCCAATGGATGATGGTGGTTGGTGATCAAGAACATTGGCACTGCCACCTTTGTCCTTGGGAAGGGATTTCAAGCCTCGGGAATCGTATCGGGAGAAACCCAAGGCAAAATCCGTATTTTCTAATGCGTTTCCCGTGTTTAGAGAAGCACAAAGCACCATTAAACACCTCCAACAATTTTTGTGACGTCTTTTTTGCAGTAAAAAATGGCATTAACCGTTCTTTAACGAAATCCTACAAAACCTGTGCTAATTCCCCATATATTAATACCCGTTTGAGGTTCGTCTGTTTTTCTTACGCTTTTTACTCTGTAGGTCCACGGTATTTTTTCACACTTCCTGCCCCATGACGAAGAAATTCGGCTCAGGGGATGTGCTATGACTGAAATCATCCTGGCGCGCGATGTTGTTTACAAATGTACGCTTCATTCAGACGCCCCCAGCGTTAAGATGGGCCGAAAACGATCCCGGAGGGGCCATTTCGAAACCTCAGTGGTCATAGCAATATAAAGGGACCGCCGTAGTGTGTTTTCCGGTATTGTTGCAAGCCCCGCGGATCGTCGCAGTTACACTATACGGTTTGTTTCGAGGCTCGGATGAATCCCGGATCCAACGGAGATGGGTGAAAGATACATTTTGTGGTGGTTCGTTCTTTTGAACTCATCAGGTAGGCCACACAGCCCACAACCAACCTACAACGCTCTTATTGGGGATACAATGCGGCCCATTGTTTCCCACAATAAATTTGGCTCTCCCCCTGAACCCTAAAGCACCTCAGTGTGACGGAGAACCTGGCCAGGTTACGCCACCAGGTATGAGGTGACGGAGATCGTGATCGGCCAGGCCACGCTCAATCTTATGCCCCCAGAACCCAAATAGAGCCCCCCCAGAACCCAAACAGAAGTTGCAACTTGCCAAGTTGCGACCCTCGATCCACCAGAACCCAAGTAAAGCTCACAACTTTCCAGGTTGCGGGCCTGATCCCCCAGAACCCAAATAAAGCTCACAACTTGCCAGGTTGAAGCCTTGATCCCCAGAGCCCAAACTAAGCTCGCAACTTGTCAGGTTGCATTCATGATCCCCCAGAACCCAAACAAGCTCGCAACTTGCTAGGTCGCAGCCATTATCCCACGGAACCCAATAAGGCATGCAACTTGTCAGGTTGCAGCCATGGTCCCCCAGAACCCAAACAAAGCTCGCAACTTTCCAGGTTGCAGTGTTTTCTCCCCCAGAACCCAATGCGGCACGCAACTTGCCAGGTTGAGGCCATGATCCCCCAGAACCCAAAAAAGCTCTCACCAGAGCTGCGGCTATGATCCCCCAGAGCCCAAAAAAAGCTCACAACTTTCCAGGTTGCAGTGTTTCTCCCCCAGAACCCAATTCGGCACGCAACTTGCCAGGTCGAAGCCATGATCCCCCAGAACCCAAACAAAGCTCGCAACTTGCCAGGTTGCAGCCATTATCCCCCAGAACTCAATAAGGCGCGCGACTTCCCAGGTTGCGGCCATTATTCCACTGAACCCAGTAAGGCATGCAACTTGTCAGGTTGCAGCCATGATCCCCCAGAACCCAAATAAAGCTCGCAACTCCCTAGGTTGCAGCGATTATTCCCTAGAACCCAATAAGGCGCGCAACTTGCCGGGTTGCAGCCATAATCCCCCGGAAAAACTTGAAGTGCACGTAGAAAAACAAGAAGAAAAGGGAAAGGAAAACACCCAAAATGGCAACATCTGGCGAGGCACATTATAGGTCAGTGTTAGTTACGGTACTTGAAACTTAGCTCAGTTCTCACGGGGTTGTTTCGGTCGCTGCCCTCGAGCTAACACCTGGAAAAAAAAATTGGTAGGCAAACCCTTCGTAAATGGAACGTCATTTTATCCTGAATTTTTGTGGATGAACAGGCGCTGGCCCTGAAGGATTAGATCAGAAACATTTGAAGATCTAGGGTAGGTACCTCTGATTTGTAGTGCAGTGCATGGGAAAGAGGCTGCCCAATTGTTGTGGCAAGAAGGAAGGAAGCAGTGACAGTACCTGCGGGAAATTGGTCAGAAAAAGTTCAACATCACAAAGAGAGCAAAAGACATCTTGTACGCCAGAAAATTGAAACCTTTCCGTGATGGGTCTCACCATTGACGAGGTTTGAGCGCCAAGCTTTATAAAAATGCCAAAGATGAGCGCGGAGCAACTAAGAAATAGAATACGAAATGTGTTAGCCAGAATAAAATAACAGTTCCCTGGGGGGAGGAAAGCCCCGGCGCCTTGGGACTCTCCCCCTCTCAGGGAACTGTCGTTAAACCTTGACACGCACCCAACTTTATAAGTAAAGCCCACCAAATCGGGATGAGGGCTATTTCTGTGCGCCGCCAGAGGGAAGGTCTACTGAAGGTGGGTACCGCGGTCCCTTGGTGACAAGGATTTCTGAAGTGGGGGTTTACTAGCAGGAGAGGTGGGCGTGTGTAGACACGAAATGGCCTAGGCGAGCTTTTTGCTGTGCGCACATTGGAAATTGCTTGACTTTGAAGTGGGTAAGAAAAGACATCGAGGGAACAGAGGAAGGGTACTGACGAAGATATTGGCCTCCCAATGTTCGTCACGATCCCCAAAACAAGCCTCAATAGCCGCACATCAGGTGACAAGGATTTGGGAAGTGCCGGGTTTACGGGGGGGGGTAGAGGAGGCGGAGAGGCATGGGCGGAAAATTACTGTCACTAGAGGGTGTGCAACGACGTTATTACAAAGACAAAAAACAAGAAAAGGCAACCAACTCACTGGTAACTCTGAGTCTGCTGTCGCAAATTTTGGAGTACATTTGGGTGCGACCATCGTGGTGGAGAGGAGTGGTCTCCGACTTTCGCTTGCAACCGCAGCGGCCAATTTTACTTGCCACCATCGTGGTGGAGAGAAGTGGGCTCGGACTTTCAACTGAGACTACTGCGGCCAAATTTACTTGCCACCATAGTGGTGGAGAGAAGTGGGCCCAGACCCTCACTTGCGACCACAGGGGTGGAAAGAAGGAGACCAAGACTCTCGCTTTCGACCACGGGGGTGGAGGGATATGGGCGCAACTCTCGCTTTCGACCCCGGGAGTGGAAGGGTATGGACACAAAATTTCTGTGACTTATAACCTCAGTAAAGAGACAAATAAAACACAGAGAAGGCAACCAACCATGAGTCTGCTGTGGCAAATTTCACTTGACACCATCGTGGTGGAGAGAAGTGGGCTCAGACTTTCACTTGCGACCACAAGGGTGGAAAGAACGACACCAGGACCCTCGCTTTCGACCACGGGAATGGAGCAAAATTTCTGTGTAACGTCAGTACAGGGACAAAAAAGAAGCAGGAGAAGGCAACCAGCGTTGAGACTGCTGCGGCCAAATTTACTTGCCACCACCGTGGTGGAGAGAAGTGGGCTCGGACTTTCACTTGCGACCACAGGGGTGGAAAGAACGAGACCAGGACCCTCGCTTTCGACCACGGGAGTGGAGGGGTATGGGCCAAAATTCCTGTGACCAGTAACCTCAATAGAGAGACAAATAAAACACAGAGAAGGCAATCAACCTTGAGTCTGCTGTGGCCCATTTCACTTGCCACCATTGTGGTGGAGAGAAGTGGGCTTGGACTTTCACTTGCGACCACAAGGGTGGAAAGAACGAGACCAGGACCCTCGCTTTCGACCACAGGAGTGGAACAAAATTTCTGTGACTTGTAACGTCAGTACAGGGACAAAAAATAAGCAGGAGAAGGCAACCAGCCTTGAGACTGCTGCGGTCAAATTTACTTGCCACCATCGTGGTGGAGAGAAGTGGGCTCAGACTTTCGCTTGCAACCACAGGGGTGAAAAGAACGAGACCAGGACCCTCGCTTTCGACCACGGGAATGGAGCAAAACTACTGTGACTTGTAACGTTAGTACAGGGACAAAAAAAAAAAAAACAGGAGAAGGCAATCAACCTTGAGACTCCTGCCGCCAATTTTACTTGCCACCATCGTGGAGGAGAGAAGTGGGCTCGGACTTTCACTTGCGACCACAGGGGTGGAAAGAACGAGACCAGGACCTTTGCTTTCGACCACGGGAGTGGAGCAAATTTCTATGACTTGTAACGTCAGTACAGGGACAAAAGAAAAAAAAACGCAGGAGAAGGCAACCAACCTTGAGACTGTTGCGGCCAATTTACTTGCCACCATCGTGGTGGAGAAGTGGGCTCGGCTTTCACTTGCGACCACAAGGGTGGAAAGAAGGAGACCAAGACTCGCTTTCGACCACGGGGGTGGAGGGTATGGGCCCAAAATTCCTGTGACTAGTGACGTCAATAGAGAGACAAATAAAACGCAGAGAAGGCAATCAACCTTGAATCTGCTGTGGTCCATTTTACTTGCCGCCATCGTGGTGGAGAGAAGTGGGCTCTGACTTTCACTTGCGACCGCAAGGGTGGTAAGAAGAAGAGTCGCCTCGGAATTTCGCCCGATGTGGAGATGCTTTGCTTACAAATGCGCATAACACGGTCCAATGAATGTGGCGCAGGAAATGATGGGCAACCTTGCAGGAATTGCAGGTCTTATATACACTTTCGGGAGCCATATTACCGGCACCGTCCCCGGGCTCGGGAATGCACAGTCTGCGGTTTTCCGGAAAACGGGCTCCTAACAACTCGCCGGGACGGGCACTTGACGGGCACCAAGGATTTTATTCCCGGCCCCCGTTGAACAGTATTCCCGGCCGTCTCCCCGAGCTCGGGAATGCACACTGTCCTGCCTGCAATCAGGATTTTTTGGGTGAAATTTTCATTAGGTCAGCAAAATTAAAAATGGGGGATACCATTGACTGCAGATTTTCAGTGCGAATCTAACGGGCCATATTCCGAGGCAATCCGACAAGAATTGCGCCCGGGACAGCTGTCCTGAGCAAAATGTCCCGAAACAGAAAAAATCGTCCGCGCTCTAAGTTCCGCAAAGGGCTGTAATAGATGAGGGTGAGACGATGATATCGAGCGGGATGTCCCCCAGATGTTAGTCAGATGTGGTGCAGGTCCCATTAGACTGTCAGCCTAATCCCTCACATAACATAGCGAGAAAAGAACAACACAATTGGCTGGGTTATTGTACCAGGAAAAAGACTAGCCCTCGGAGTATAAAATTTTTATATCTCGAGGAGGCGAATCCCCGAGAGTCTTGTATTCGATGGTGGAAGAACGATGTGCTGGTGGCAGCAGTCACCATATTTCGGTAGATCCTGGTGATTTTCATGGCCAAGCATTGAATAACCCACTATGGGGATTGATTGATTCAGTACACATTGAGGAGGACTTGAACCAAGGCAACCAAAGATAATTGAGGCAGTGAGGAACGGTAATAGAGCTGCCAGCAGACTTACACCAGCTCCGAAGGCTTTACGATAGCAGCAGCTTCGGGGCAGTGATTTGAGGTACAGAATGATATTGAGGTCCACCACGACCCGAACTTAAGAGAACCACGAAGAATTAGAGCACGCGGAGAATTGTGGGAGGGAAGGCTCCTTATTTATGCTCGGAAAAATGGCGGAGGCAGTGTGGTGGCAACTGGCCGGAATTTGCTACGAGAAAGTGCGCGTACCTGCGGCCGGGACTACGGAATGGTCAGCTGAACATCGTTTGAACGATCAATTCAGCCATTTTTGGCCTGGAAGCTCTGAGGAGAGCTCGCCCGAAAAGGATGTAGGTGGATTTCCGCTGTGGTTGAAATGAAGTGCGCGGTCTTATGACCGTACTGCGGCAAAGTTTGGGCAGTGCGCAGTTTTGGTAATGGGATCAGCTGCGAAAGCAAATGGGGAAGCCAAGGAAGATTTTGAAGACGAGAGGAGAGGAAAGAGGATGGAGATAGGGATAAATGGAGAAAACTACAAACATTTACAAAGAATCGCCACGCATTTCGTTAAAGAACGGTTAATATGGGGTGCTTTGATGATATGTGTATATAAAGTGCGACGGCATGTAGAGATTTAATTATAAAAATTAATTCTGTATCATT
This sequence comes from Mycena olivaceomarginata, assembly GCA_029378375.1. NCBI lineage: Eukaryota > Fungi > Basidiomycota > Agaricomycetes > Agaricales > Mycenaceae > Mycena > Mycena olivaceomarginata. The sequence continues at coordinate 603,547 of JARKIC010000023.1, read as the reverse complement.
GAGACATGATTGCAAACGAACAACCAGCATCAAGTAATAGCAACATGCGGGGATGAAACCATTTTTTTTGGGTCTGAAAGTGATTTCAACTGCTCAGAAGCCATATAGGTTAGATGTAAACGGCATCATAAAGCATGTAGTTCACCAACGGTAAATTTTTGTGCAAATGTAAAGAGGAGATAGGCGGACTTTGATTGTATACTACGGGGCCTCTTCAAAACCTCGGAATTCTGAATTCTTTTGAGCCAATCTTGTTAGTGTTACTACGCCGGTGCTGACCCCGCCGCGACTTGGTGGGGTATGTGCACTGCCTATTGCGGCGTGCACACTGACTGCCAAAACACAATAAGTACGATATTCCTTGGATATTCCAACAAACGCGGATGTACTGACTTGCAGATCTGGCCCGGTTGGTCCTCGTCGAGCGGGGCACATTTGATTTTGCGGTCACGACAGAAGAGACATGACATCCGTTGCTTCCGCTTCCTGTTATATGCCGTAGACGACACAAAGTTTGCAGTAGAGTATGGACAGCCACTCGGAAAGTTGGCTGGCTCGCAAAGCAGCATTCGGGTCCCGTCGCTTGCATGGGATTGAGGGAGTTGGTAACTGGAGTTAATGTGCTGTTTCAGCATGGTTCGTGTGTCCCGGTCTGGAGCCACATTTGCGCGGAAAGCGGCCGGACTGTGGACAAACATCGCGGCCTCAGTTATGGACGCCGCCGTCGCGCTTACGGCCTGTTTTATATGTACAGTCTCCGAAAGAGAGGGGGATCAGGGACTCACTCCTTTATTCCATTGCGTGTCGACCATCGGGTAGCCATTGTCCACGGTAGGAATTTCGTTTACGGCCTCGTAGCTGCAAGAAAGCCACGGGGAATGTGAGTTTCGCGTGTCTGGGCAGCATGGAAAGACGCCCGCCGCATTCTGCTGAAAGAATGTAACAAATTGGTCGGACATGAAAATCGCAGCACGGGCATGGATTGACATTTGTATGGCTATGGGATCAGTTCCTGAAACGCCGAAGTGACCGGGATCATAAACCGAGGTTCTGGCTTCCATTTTCATCAGATTTGACGTGGGTTCCCGCTTCCACGGTGCTTCCATTCTAGGAGATCAATAAAATCTCTCTGTATCCAATTGTCATTTGTTGCCTCAGATTGTTATCCTTGTAACCGCGGCTGTGAAGGAACCTGCTAGTCTGGTATTTCACGGGGTTGGGCATCAGCCGATTGGAAAGTGTGATGTGGGAATCAGCCTCAGAGCAAGGAGAGGAGCTTTAAGGGAGATTTCAAAGAGCCTGAAAAGGTATTTCAAAGCACCTGAATCCTCCAGGGCCCCGACAGAGGTACACACAATTTGGCGAAGCTGCTGGGAGTCATACTCGACCACAAGCTCTCCTTCGCATTACGTCCACTTCTTTTTTTGTTTTTGGTTCAGCTCTGTTCCCAGCCAATCAGAGTCCCAAAAATCCAAATACCCTTGCGAATGTTGCGTCTAGATCACCATGGTGCACTAGAATCGCGTTAGAATTGCCTTAGATTCTAATAATAGAATCGGCCGGGTAAGATCCGAGCTGGAGGCCCCCAATCGCCGTGCTGCAATAGGGCTATATATAGAGCGTCACTTCATCATCACCGGCGCGGGGACGCATTCATGCAGGATCGCGGCGCGAATATCTCCCGAGTACCATCGCAGCATTGATCGATGATGGGGATTGCGATCCGAGATCTTCCGGCATCGGCATCCGTATGTAAGTAGCTGACTCTATAATTGGATTCTAATGCAATTCTAGTGGGATGAGGCAAACCAACTCCCTCACTCCAGGCCCGCTCCTCGTAACTAGCAGAATGAGTGAATGAATGATGAATTACAACCAAATGTGGCGCCCGCGGCGGAAAAACTCATTGAAGGGACGGCAATGACACAGGTGTGGACGACACCCAGTAGATCCCTGAGATCTACAGACTGTATTGAAAAACTATAGATAGGTGTCTGGAATTTTCCTTTCGCCGGTGGTCCCGGTGGCAGTAGTTTCCGTTCAATTCGCCAAAATGGAGCCAAGAATGAGCAGTGAAACCGGGGCATTCGAGAATGTGGTTCACATATTCCACTCGGATGATGATGAAATCCCGTTCATTCAGCCATTCTATGTTGACTGCCCTCAGTTGGCTGGGTTAGATGCCCTCCTGCCGCAATTGCTAAGCATTGCACCGCGATCCCAATCGCACTATGTGGAGTCGGGGTTGCGGCACCTTATCCGACCAATGACACTTTCAGGGCTCTCCTTATCGAAGCCAGCACCATCGTCGGTCTCGCCAGCGTCGTCATCCGCAGCTCGGCGCAACGACTCAGTTGCTGCCTCCTGATACACAGCAGTGCCTGAGAAAGAAATCTGAAGAGACAGATCTGCTTGAAATTTCGCTGGCTATCACCCCAGCATGACAGATTTCAAAACCGGGTTAAAAATCAACATACACAAGTGAATTTGGCACAGGTTGGCTATTACAAGCCAGGCCTGAAATTGTGCTTGTTTGCCTAAGAATGAAACCCCAGCAGTGCTCAAGAAAGAAATCTGAAGAGACAGATCTGCTTGAAATTTTGCTGGCTCTCCATAACTCCGTCAATTCTTAACGGATTTGGATGAAACCTAGCTAGATTTGCTAGGGTAATCATGCAGAATTAGTGATAGAGACAAACTTGTAAAAATATTTCATATGGAGTGATCTAGAATTTTGATCTGTTTTGGGGATGAATCCACTCCAGCGTGGTCAGAACCTATGCAGTCAACCTGCTTTTTTGCAATTCAGGACTTGTATATATTCTTAAGGATGTCATAGAGTCGAAATTGCATATCATCCAATGCGTGGTGCTTGTAATCACTTCGGACAATGAGCAATACAAGTTGATTGGGAAGTATTGTGAGAATTGAATCCACCCATGGACTTTATGCAATTGTGGCTCTATCACATCTTTTTAAATCTATGTAAATCTTCATCCCACAAAACCAGGCTGTTTGAACAAGTCCTGAGCTTGCTAGACCACATTCAACCCCAAAACAGACCAAACTTCTAGATTACCCAATATGAAATATTTTTACAGGTTTGTCTCTATCACTAAGTCCGTATGAATTAGCGTAGCAAATCTAGCTAGGTTTCATCCAAATCCATTAAGAATTAACGGAGTTATGGGGAATTCTTTCAAAATGTCCAAACAGGAAAATTTTCGCGCGCGCCTTCGGTACTGTCGTTGGCTGTAATGATAAAAATCGCGATAATAGAGAGGTTGCGCACAGCAATATGAATCACTGAATGGCTTTCGATTTTGCTTGATGTGGCCAAATAAACCCAGGACGAAATCTTCGAGGTGTTCTATGGTGAGCCATGCTGGTAATTAACCCAGCATTGTACACACCCCAACCAATAAACAATTGAATTGAAGCCTTGGGCCAGCCGTTCAACCGCATTTTTTAAAATTTTTATATAAAATCTCTCTCTCCTTCTTCTTTTCTTTTCTTGTAGTCAGTTCAGCATGTGTCCCCGGAGGGA